>CM021100.1:266796854-266911919 GCA_007115665.2 Sequoiadendron giganteum | reverse complement strand
CCTCCCTCTCTCTCTCTCAAGACTCTCCCTCCTACCCCCTCTCCCTCTCTAAGGTCTTTCTCTCTCTCCCTCTATCTCTCTCACTCACTCCCTCTATCTCTCTCCCCTCTACCCTTAACCCTAAACCCTAAACCCTTAACCCTTAAACCCTCTACCCTTAACCCTTAACCCTCTAACTTCTATCTCTCTCCTACTCCCTCCCTCTCTCTCTCAAGACTCTCCCTCCATCTCTCCCTCCATCCATCCCACCTTCTCTTCCCTAATCCCTCAACCCTGTTAGAACCCAAAATTTTCATTTAAAACCCTAGGGTTTTCCTATTATTTTCCATAAAAAATCCATGAAAAAACCTAAGGTTTCCCCACTTGAACTTCATGTTTTCACTATCTTTCTATTAAAATTCATTTTCCCCCCATCCAAAATGCTAAAACATTTTATATTTTATACCTCTACCTCAAACCCTTTGAAATTTCTATCTTTCCATTTCATACCGCTTTACTGTGGACAACTATCAAACAATCTGTGGTTGTGCGGTGGAGGGTAAGCCTGACGGTCATCAAACAACCACCGCTACACCACGGTCAGTCAGAATACATACCATGGTAAGCAGTCAGCAGTGGCGAGGCAACGAAGGGTGGAGGTCAAAGAACAATCACCGCCACACCGCGCTCGATCAAAACATTGACCGCGGTATCGTGGTGGGCGATGAGGTAGCAATGAGGCAATGGTTGGAAGGAGGCACCACGATACCATGCCTAGTTAGTGTAGAGACCATGGTAAGGCGGTGGATAGGGGCAAGCAGTTAAGTGATGGTGGCGGTTAATGAAGTGACTACCACGATACTGCTCGAGGTTAGATTGCAGACTGCAGTAATGCGATAGATTGTGAGGGAAGTGGCTAATAGTCATATTGCGGTACCATGGGAGGGCAATGAGAAGGCCGTGGTAACGCAATGGAGGTGACAATAGATGCTAACCGCCATACCGTAGGGGGTCAAAAGGGAGCCCGTGGTTGAGAGGTAAGGAAATCATCAAGGCAGAGGTAATAGTCGATGTTAGTCACCGCTATACCGTGGGTGAACAGAACAGAGGGTGTGGTAGCACGGTGGAGGAAGAGAAGATAGTCAAAGTCAAAGACCTCTATACCGTGGCCGGTCAACAAGTTGACCATGCTAGAGCGGTAAGTATAATAAAGGGAACGGGGAAATAAAATATGAAGACCGGTCAACATATAAAGAAAAATCAAAGCAAGACTATAGTTAAAATATTTAATTTGCCGGTGAGGCAACTCAATTAAGTATTTTAATTTATGTCCTTTTCAAAACAACGTATTTGGTCCTCTCCAAATTTGGCGAGCGCCAAATGTGTTTTACCCTGAAATGGTAAAATAAGGCTTGACCCCGTGATTCAGGCCCACATTCTCGTGTATTTGTCTGGTTCAACACTTTATCCGAGTCATAAACGCCTTGTTTTATGTAGTTGACTTCATATTGTACCAATCTGCATGGTAGACAATGTAGAAGAAGAAATTTTGAAGTTTCTACATCATTTTACATTATCTGAGGTAATATATTCATTTTGGTAAACTGAAATGTTTATATTTAGTATATATGTTTGTTTTTGACAATATAAACTAAATTTCCTTAATGATTTTATTAATCATAACAATTGGACATAGAATTCAACATTGAATTAGATGGGATTTGCATAAAAAAGTTTAGTTTTTATGAGTTTGAAGAACAAAATAAATAAAAAAATGACATTTACTTAACATAAATTTACTAATGAATTCTATTTGCATTGCCTATAGTAGTCCATTTCCAGCATGGCTAGTGGAATTCACTGTATTTCATTCTTTTTTCAACTAATTTGGAAAACTTTTATTTTCATCTAATTTGGAAAAACTAATAGCTTTCATCAATGTTAATGCAAGTGTCCATTAATTTTTTTGTTCCATAAAAAAATCATCTTCATCACATGTGCTTAGATAAATTCAAGTGAGTTGGCATAGTTGTTAATGCAAGTTTCCATTCATTCATACCATTTACCTTTCTAATAAATTAAAAAATGGGAAATTTTGTGCAATTGAGAATGCTTATTGTCTTTCTAAGTTACCTCATTGCCAAATAATTAGTGAATAATTATAAGATATAGCATCACAAACCCTTCTTTGAATTCATATTCTTCATGACTTCGTTGACAATCAAAAATTTGGTTTTGAGTAAAATAAACACAAGAGTCGCTAGTTTTCATTTAGGTGGCAACAACTTATACCTTAGGTCAGTGATGTAGAGAAGGGAGACAAAACCTTCAACAATAATTTAATTAGATCAGTTTCAAACAATCTTGAATCTCAAAAACCTCAATTCAATGTTGAACTGACCAATTCACATCTAAAACAAAACAAAGATCATCCATAAATAACAAGCTATGCTTTTCAAGATGACTACCATTCTAAACCTCTGTAATATTTTAACAAAAACCACCATATGTAAGTATATTGCTCTAAACATTGTATTCATACAACAGTCACTCCTAACAGAATGAAATAAACTCAATATTATGTATTTGGAGCTAAGGGAGTTCAGCTGTGTCATAGCTTACAATTTGGCTAAATGTGGTTAGAAAAGTTGCTAAAAGATGCAAAATTTGCAGAGTTCGAGGGAGTTGGAATGAAATAAAAATATGTTTAATAACCTTCAATTCCTCGAAGGAGAGGTTGTTGGTTGATTTGTACCCCATTTTTTTTATCAAGGAGAACGTTTTATTCTAGAAATTTACTGGTTTCTCTCACTTTCTTGTTCTTGTACGACCTGTATGGACTCTAAGATGATATGAAACTGGTTGGATATTGTAGATTACTAAATTATCTTTCATTTTCATCTATTTAGAGGTTCTAACTCTTTGTATATCGAAAGTTATATTTTTTTTACTACTGCTACCTACTTTCACAATGTTCTTGGATTAAGGGGTTTCATTATGTAATTCGACCCATTACACTTTTTCTGCCTACTCTAACTTGTGGAATGGGTCCTCCAACTTTTAAAATACATGCCTAACCTATTTAGAATGTTGTGGGGTCAAGGTTGGGTGTTTGGGATGATGTTCTAGGACTGTAGCAGGGTCTTTTCATGGTGAAAATTAGGGCTTGAAGTGGTGTTTTGAAAAAATGTGGGAAGGATTGTCCATGTAATGTATTATTCACCATGTGTAGGGTTTGGTAAGTGTGTTTGGTGCTTTCTATGGGTTTGAAAGGTCCGGGAGATAGGAGTTTTGTTAAAACCCCAAGTATTTTGCTTGAAATTGGGGGTTTGGTGTATTAGGGGTCTAGAGGTCTTGGACCTAGAAACAAATCAGGAAATTGGAGGTTTTGACACATAAAATACTTCTGTTTGAGGGTTTTAAGTGAAGATGTGGTGTTTAAAAGGTACTCTCTTTGTAAATTAGGCCAATTGAATAGCCTTTTCCAAGGTGGGTCTATTGGAAGTCAATTTTGGTCCAAAGGAGTTGATGCTGGGGTTTACCTATGTTTAATAACTTGCAAATGGGTATCTTAATCAGTCCTGAGTTTGTCAAGTGTTTTGGAAAATCTTGGTGAAAAGGCCCTTGAACCGGGTTACCTATGCTACAAGGGAAAGCTTGGTAGAAGTTTGGATTTTTAGTTGAGCATCTGATTTTGCTTTGGAATCTGATTGATTCTCATTGATTTTTTGTATTGAATTAATGGTTTCCACCCTTCTTTGCATCAAAAATGGTGTTTCTTGGTAAGTTAAGTGATCAAGTTGTGTGTAAGTCTATTAAGAGCCTTCCTCTATTAAGAGTGATAAAATGCTTTGGTGTGTTTCATATTTAATGCAATGTAATCGGCGATATCAATATTTTTGTAAAATGCATTACTTACTTTTGTTCTATGTGTGTTTGTGAACATGTAGCATTCAAGGTCATATTGAGGAAATGACTAAAGCCTCTAACACCAGAAGAACGTACAACTAAAAATGCAAGGAGAAGAGAATCAAAAAATGTAGCTTCTTAAGCAAAGGAATTGCAGCCCATACAACCACAAATCCCCGTGCAATCTAAGAGAGATGTCAAATTGGAAAAACAAAGGGGACGAATGAGGAAAGTTCGTGGAAGGACATGAGTGGATCCAAAAGTTGGGGGCATATCATCAACCATAGTTGAAGCTCAATGCACATCTCTAGTTGAAGACACATTGACAACAACATGTGGTTTTCTAGGTACATCGAAAATCACATCTCCAATTGAAGACACACCATCAAAAACATTGTGTTTTGAAAGTACATCAGCAAACACATCTCTATTTTAAGGCACTCCACAAATGACATCTCAAGTTGGAGGTACAACATCGTTTACATGCCAATCTCAAGGTATTCCATCAATTGCACCTCCAATTGAAGGTACACGATCTAGCCCTGATGTTGTTGACCTTCCCAATATTGACACAAATTTACATTTGAGAACTCCTTCTAGAGTTTTGCATAGAAAACCTACATTTTTGATTGATATTGATTCCAATGTTTTGAAATGGATGCCTAATAAGATTCCAAAATGTACATGTCAAAGTTATGCACAAAGGATATGGAGTTTGTTCTTTGTGAAGCTAAGTGAGGGTGGAAGATGCCAACTATTTGTTGAAATGATGAGGCAACTCAAATTTAGGTCCACCATGAAGGCTCTTGGGCTAAGAGTTTTGAATGACTCAAGTGAAAATTCCATTGTAAAGAACTTGATGAGTACATACGAGAGCGTGGGTTCCACCTCATGCACAAAGGATAGTTGTGCCAAACGACGTGTGATGACAACAACACTCTTAAGCAGTCAAACAAGGAACAAGGTGAACCTTACAAAGGCAATTAAGTCTTTGAAAATAAGTAGATAATCTCTAACAAGATCCAAAGGAAGGCATGAAAGAGTGGAGGATCCAAATAGCAATGAGTTATGGGCATTTTCGGGTAGAGTGCCATGGAAAGACACAAGAATTATTGAAGGCTTGAGATCTTTAATTGTGAATTATTGGAAGGATAACACAAGGACCTCTCCTAATCAAAGAGATTTTGTAAGAAGGAGAATTGGTAGTAAAAACCGTGAGCCACATCCAATGCATTATTTGGATACCACTCAAACCCATTTTTTTGCTGATTTTGTATAGAAGTTTCCTGAAATTTAAATATGTCAAAGGTATTTTGAAATGCTAAAGCCTTTTTATGTGAAAATAAATCACACATGCTCTACTTGTTTTTGTAGGGTTCATATTGAGTTTTCTAACCATTATGATGTTTATCGATGTATATGTGTAGATATGCATACTGACAATGTTTTGCAGGAATGTAACATAATGCCTCCACCTAAATCATCAAGGAAATTTTTATCTTCCATTTTATGTGAAAGAGTGGATGGTTAGATTTTTTACAAAAAATCATGTTTGGATGGCACATGTGATCATTGTGGTGGCATGCAAAATTTTCCAATTTTCCAACACATGGCTAGTACACACACAATTGGAGACAAAATTTTGGAATTTGGAAAATATAAGATAGTGGCATACAGTCTAAAAGATGGGAAAGAAGCAAAGAAGTGTGAATTGGTCAGTGATAATATTCCAGTGTATCAGTTTATGGGCATTTTTCATGATTAGGTGGTTGATGATTATGCAAGGCATACACATAGAGCACAATGGTTGGACTCATAGTTCAAGTTATGCAAGGACACATTTCCACTTCGTCATATCGTTTCAATTGTCGACTTCACTGAGAACTGCACACTACAACCACATAACGAGGTGCAATCACAGTACTACAACTGCATGCAGGTTGCTATATTTTTTGCATATAGCAATCATTCATGCAAATGATAGTACAAAGGAAAATAGGAAAGTATTGAGGGAGTATCACTTTTATATCAGTGATGATCGCACACATTATATAGAGTTTGTTCAAGGTTGCTTTCATATGTTCTACGCTGATCTAGCTAGCAGGGGCATATCATATGGTCAAATAATTGTACATCACAATTCAAGAACACCAAAATGTTTTACTAGTTGAGCAGGATGCATAGGATTAGTGGTGTTCAACATATGTGGAACTTCTTAGAGGCCAGGCATGGAAAGGGGGAGCATGATGGAGCAGGTGCATGTATCAAAAGAGCCCTAGTACGAGAAGAGTTAAAGTACACAAATAGTGTAAAGTTGACAGATGCAAGATCAATTGTCTTGTGGTGCAATGGTGCAATGGGTCCAGGTAGTGAAGGTAATTCTTTAGTTCATAGATTTTTTCATTTAGTAGATGATACTAACATTGCACAATATGGGGATTGTTGTACACTAACAGGATCGAGCGAGCTACACTCTTTTAGAAGCTCCAATGCAGGTACATGGACTATCCATACAAGGAAGATGACACACTTTTGTTATGCATGTACACTTCAATCATGGAATGATTGCGAGTCAACAAAGTGGGTTGACGAATGGTTTGTAAGAAGTCTAACCCCACTTGACACTTATCAACTCCCGACAGCTCTACAAATCACGGAGATGCAATCATCCATTGACTTTGATCATGTATCAAACCTACTAGAACCAGGTAATATATCTTACTTACAAGTTTTATTATGTTGCTCATTAAATAAATCTAACAAGATGAACATATCAATGCAGGGCACGTTTATGCAATAATTGCAGATGAAGACAATGAAGAGGGTACAAATTATTACCTGTGTTTTTGTACCGAGGCCAGAAATAAATTGGAGTTCCTAGTTATAGACAGAGACATAGAATATCCTACAGGTTCGGTGGTTGTTATTGGAACATGGCTTCAAAGGTATCCAATTAAGAATGTTGTAGTTTGGTTGTTTCAGGACTTCGACATGCATCAAAAAATTCTTCACTATTCGAACCTTGTCGTCACCACCAACGTTCATTTGATCAAATATAAGGGCAGACCTGCGAACAAGAATTTGTGGAAAGTGTGTGAGTCTTACCACAAGGCAATACTCTACACAATAAAGAGTAGAGCAGACCTAGATGGTTCCCTGGATTGATTTGTAAGTATGCACATTGAATTTGTAAAGTCATGTTATTGATCACTCTTTTGGACCAACACCTTGCAATAAGGATTTTTCACCATTAATTTTTGATATCATATGCATTTACGACTGTCATTGATCCTTTTCTGATTGTGACTGTAGGTAATACTGAAGTTTGTCAAAGTATATAAGAAAAGAACAACATCAGTTGGTGGTGCAAGTGTTCAATAAGTGATGCAGACCCAAGGTGGAGATAAAATTAAAATGACAAAAACAAGATGATCGACCCAAAATCCAAAGCAAATTCAAAAGAACTTCACAAATCCACTTGTTAGGTACACTCTTTCTACAAGTAATTCTAAACAACTTCTAGAGACCTTTCACCCAACTTTCCCAAAAGACTTGTCAATTAAATGATGGATTTAGAAACCCATTAATGACTTACACAACATACTTCAAGATAAAGTATAACTCCTTTGGACCAATTTAGACTTCCAATACACTCACCATGGGAAAATCAACGAAAAAAGGTCAATTTAACAAAGGAAGTACCCTTAAAAATTATCTAATCACCTTGTAACCTTGGGGAAGAAAATTAAATGGCCCAAAACCACATAATCCAGCACTAGTTTGCACCTGTACGGTCAGAAACACTCCCAACTCAAAAAAACCTCCTTTTCTAATGCAAAAACAAGGGTTTTGTCAAAATATTCATTCCTAGGCTTCAATAAACAAATAAATGGTCGAAAAACCTTTCAGAGGGCTTGCCTTGACATTTTAAATGCTTACAAACTCAACTTCATCAACATTTCATTGAAAAGCACTTCAAAACCGTCACTTTTCAAGGGAAAATTTGCATTTCCAGCCCTATGGCATCACACAATCACCACGAGAATGCTTTATTCTGATATAAAATGCATTGATAAATCTAGACTAATATATTTTTCACCAATCCACTGAGTTACAGGAGAAAACAGTGGGTGGATTGGTCAAAAACTCATTATTTTTCTTTCAAACCCTTCATAAAGGAAAAAACAAGGTATACAATGTATTTTTTGAATTTCTCTTACAAAATAGAAGATTAGAACTCCAAAATAACTGTATATCAAAGAAAAATCATAAACATTCAACCTCTAAATATTTTAAATCATGATTGGGTCTGTACAGTCTGTACAACAACAAACAATTTTGAAAAATAGTGAAAAAACTTAGTCTGTACAATTATGTATTTGGAGCTAAGGGAGTTCAAAAACCTTGATCCGAGTTTGAGAAGGCCTCTTATAACATTTAAAAGCCATAACCACCTTAAAAACAACCAAATATCACCTAATTACCCTTTAAATGATTCTAATTTTACAAATCAACACAAATTTGACAACATTTGCAACATTTTGCATTTTGCAATTATTGAACTTTTAAGACTCTAAATACCCTTAGACACCTGAAATATGGTAATTTAGACCTTATTTAACCCTTATTAAGAATTCTAGACTCAAAAACAACAAAATCCCTTCATTTGCCCAATTTGACATCTTTGACAATTTTGACAATTTTTTCAAGTTTTCACACATTTTTCAATGTCTTCATGGAACAAAGATGAAATCACCTTCAAATGAAATTTTAAACCTTTTTAACTCCTATTATTGACACCAAAATGTGTTGTTTCTCCTCCACCAATAAGTTCTAACAAGACCATTTTTAATCCACTTGAGTGCTTGGGAGGTCATCTAGGGAGAAAATGCAAAATGTTGCTTAAAGGTTGTCACCTTGCAATTTTGCAACATAATGAATTGTTAGAGTTTGAAAGTCAGTTATTGGAATTTGGTCAGTTGTTTTTAGTGGAGAAGTCTTTGAAAATGTTGAGGAACTTTTTTGGAAGGTTGGTGAATGTAATCTTGAAAAAAAATCAATAAGATCTTGGTGTGATTTCCTTGCAAAACTATGCTTTTCACATAAAATTATGCATTTCTTCTTTGTAAGACCTTTGTATAGAAAATAGATGATTGTATAATGTGTGGAATGAGTGGAAAGAAAGTTTGACATCCTTCTCAAGTTGGTTTGAAAGTATTTCTTTTATTTTTGTGAGTTTTGTGGCAAGAATTCTCCAGGCGGGTGTTAAACCCAGATTTTGTGTTTTGAATAAGAAATGAATTATTGAAGCCCTCCACCTACTGTTTCCTTCAAAAAATATTATACTTTTGGTTTTCCGATTTATTCCCCAAAATATTTTTGTTCTATGACAAAAACAATAAATACCAATTGAGATTGTACATAGGGCTTGAACATTGGTCTACCATCACACAAATAGAAAACCAAAAGGAGCATATATACAATGTTAAAGAAGAGTGAAAGCACAACTAAATTTATCATTTCAAAGCAATTTTTTTGATGCAGTTTTTCAAACAATTCACTGCCTTGTCTATGCTATTTCTTACTACTATGCTTTTGATATATTTTGTCGAAGCATCCATAGCTTGTTCAAAATCACTTGTTTTAGGCTTTTAGCCATAGCAACAAGGTAGTGAACTGTTTGAGAAGATGCTTTGGTAGACATGTATGAAAAATGTGGTAACATAAACAAGGTAAGGAACTATTTGAAAAAATATCTCAAAGAAATTTGGTCTCATAGAATGCCATGATAAGGAAATGCAATTGGCAGTTGCTCCTAGTTATTAGTTATGCAATGTGAAGAAATTGCATAACTGATTAGGTTGACTTTGTACAAACTATATTGTAATTAAATTTTTGGCATCTATCAACATCTACTTATTAGTTATGCAAAGTGAAGTAATACTTTGAATTTGAAAGATGTGTAATGCAATGTAATCAATGACATGAATATAAACTACACAAATCCATTTTTTACAATTCATTAGTTAAAATATTTATTTTATTTTCTCTCTATTTCTCTATATGCTATGGAAATACCTTGCAATTGTATTTAAAAGGATTACTAGGTCAGTTAGGTGGTATTTGCAAAACCAAGTTGTGAATGAATGGTAATTAAGAGAAAAATTAGCAAATTGCCATCTTAGAAGTCTAACAAAGGGTGGTTATGGTGGTTGATCGACTCAAGGGGTAGTTGGAAGGTGGTATCAAGATATATTGCTGTAATACCCTGAGTTGAGGGTTGATTTTGTTCAGTTTCTAATAAGAAAATATACTTTGAAAACACTGATCACTAGTTTTCATTGTTTTCCTGAATATTCTTTGCCTTGCACAGGCCCGTACAAGTCTATCATGACTTGAGGCTTTGGATACTTGATTGCATATCTGTTTACTCTCTTTGCATATGTTCTGAAGGTTTAAATCCACCGTTGGTGTGTGTGGGATCAACAAACTTGGTTACTGCTCTGTTTTCTGTGTTAGGAGTTTTGAGGGCAACACCATGACACATTAGCCAATCCACCTATTGTTCTGACCTTATGGCTCAGTGTATTTGCATGTACCATGATTATTTTGGTGTATGAATACTTTGGAGGCTGAGATAATGAATAAACTCAGTGGGGTGTGAAGTTCTAATGTTGTTCAAGTGTGTTTCCACCATGAAAGTAAGGAACTCAAGTAGTGAATCTGAGAAATACTAAAAGGAATGGGATTGTGAGTGTCTTTTAAGTTAGGACAGAGGTATTGTGGGGTGTTTGGACCTTTGGAAGGATTAGGGGAGGTCTGGAGTAATGAGTTTCTTTAAAACCCTTGTTTTTGTGAAGGTTTAGGAGGGTTTGTGAGTAGAGGAATATAACAAGTTCTTGGGGATCTTAAAATGGGAGAATCCTGAGTTTGGTGAGCATCTCTAAGATTGTTTCAAGTTTCATTGGTTTGGAGGTGAGTTTGTGAGGGGGTTCCTTTGGAAATTAGGCCTAATTGTGAAGCCTAGAGCGAGGGAGGTGTATTGAAAGTTCATGTTGGTCCAAAAGAGTTACTATTGGTTTTGACATATGTTGTGTAACCTTGAAAAGGGTATCTTAATCCACCTTTAAATGGCCAGGTGTGTTTGAAAGGTTGGGAGAAATCAGGCTTGGATGGGGTTTTGAGTGCTATAAGGGTGGATTGTTGGGTAAGGTGCTGAATGAAGAGTTTGGTTTGATGGGGCTTTGAGGTTGTGTAGATTGCTCAAAATAGGTTGTATTAATCTTGTTAGGAGCCCCTTGAAGGAAGGTTGATAGACTGATTGGGTTTGAGCCTCCTTGCCTCTGCATCAGTGAGGCACAAGTAATTGAAGCATTCCAAAGGATACAAACCGCTACGAATGGAGCTTATTTATACAATATGCTTTAGATGGGGCTTATTGAGAATTCAACAGTAATTAATTAAGCATTAGATAGAAACAAAATCCATGCCTCCAACATTCAATCATACAACTTACATGATACACATGATAACATCATTCAAGAATGGTAGTAGCAAAATAAGATTTTCTTTAATCAAAAATTCGAAAGGCTATACAATGATATATATTGATAAAAGTATATAAATATATCCAAAAAAACCATATGGGCTTAGTACAAAGGAGCCATATGGATGTAAAATATCACGTATATATATCAATAGTACAAAACATATGTTCCAAAATGCCACATAGGCATACAACAAACAACACTAATACATAGTCATTTCCCTCTAGGGGAAGGAAATAGATACCGTGTTGCCTTCGAAATTTGGTTGGATGGAGTGACTGTTGATTCGCTTGTCTTTCGAACACGCTTGCTACTCCTTCTCTCTTCACTTTGGACCTTCAACTGATACAATTAAAAGTAAAGATGTTAAAACATAGAAATTGAATTGTGGAATGGCATATAACAAAATATATAATCACTTTCCGCATACATATAGTCATCATGCACATGTACAGCATCACCACGTCCATGATCTAGAGTGACCACCTGTAGCAACCATGAAGATAGAAATTAAACTACATAAAATTACCGTGAAAATTTTCTATAATAGACCATAAAAGAGCAAATATAATGTCAAATCGAGTAATCTAATACCTCTCTCAATGGATCAGAAATAGCTATTGCTACAGTAACTCCATGGTCCATCGTGCCACCAACATCAACAAGGCTATCTCTTATCAACATCTGCAAAAGAAACAATATCTCAGATATCATGTTGATATAGGAGAATATAATGTGACACGATCAAGGAATACTTGAATGCAATGTTTTTGTTTCTCATCAATTTTTTAGATTTGTATATACGCAAAATTATGAAAACTAGCTAACATAGATTTACAACAACATTAATGAATAAAGGCTACCTAAGTGTACATTGTTTGAGGATATGAATCGTGAGGTGTGGAGGAAGAAGGTGCACTAGGAAACTGTTTGAAATCCGAAGCATGTTATGAGACAAACATTCAAATATAACATTCAACTGTTCAAATGCAATAATAATATCTTTAATACTAGTTGCATACCTATGGACTCATTGTCAAGAATGTATAAGGGTCTGTAGGAATAGAACATCCCTCATGAACAGTGCGACCCTGAAATTTCATCATATCAAAATTCTACTAATATAGTTAATATTAAATTTCAAAATATATATTTTAGTAAACAACATTAAAACAACTTGCTAAATTTTACTTGAGTGTTAATGTCAAATGTATCATTCAGAATATCATCTGTGAAAGCCATCACCTCTGCAACTGACGTAGGTTGTGTAGCTGCATCATGAGCACCCTGATAATCGTACGTGCAAACAACACCACAAGCGCCACAATGGTGGGGTGGAGCTTGGGGCCTACACATCTGCTCCACACCATGCTCTACTAGAGGACTCACACATTGTAAAATGGTTTGGGTGAGTGAGCCAATCGACTTCATCATGTCCACCTCTACACTATCCTTAACAATGGAAGGAACAATGACATGCTCCACCATGGGTCTGCCCAAGGCTATTGGTGCCAACTATGGATTATGTTGTGCAACAGGTCTATCATGCATGGAGCCCCCATCTCTACCCTAAAAGTCTAAGATGCCAAAATAGTTTGGCATTTTATTGAGGATAAACTCGTAATAGAGTTTCCTCAAAACGTATTGCGACACCTCATGGTTATTGCATGGAGGTTGGTCAAATACCATCCACCACCGCTCCCAAAATTTGTTTTTAATTAACTCATGGTGGCATCGATGGATGGGGAGCCTCCTGCATGCATGGTACAAAGGTTCACTAGTTTTTGGGTCTTTAAATAGGGCACACAACTCGGCTTTGCTAATTTTTAGTTTTTTGACATCTGCATATGACAAACCATTAGCATAAAATTGTCTCATCTCATGCCTCTTAGTTGACCAAAATTTCATTTGCTCACTCATTTATCCTACATGAGTTAAAATTGACTTCAATGATTCAACAATCCCTCTCCTATAAGGGTGGGTTTCGGCATGCTCGGTTAATCTTGCAATTAATTGTTGAATTTCTCTTTTATTGTTTTCAATTTGATTTTGAATATTTTCTTGTGTTCCTTGAGGATGCCTATTAATTGATGGAGGGGTTTCATGTTGTTCTTGTATAGGAGGCTCTTCATGAGGGTGTGATTGTGAATTCTCAATGTTTTGAGGTGGAGATTCATTCCTTGAGAATTATAACAAAGTTTTATTATAAAAATCTATTTAAATTTGCATTCCAAATCAAATTCAAAATAAATAGAATAAAAATACGCACCTCTTTGCAATCTTCGACCTCTCCGACGTGTTGGCGACATCCTTGTGGAAAATGGCAAGCTAAGGATGCAAACAATGGAAGAGATTTGATGAGTGCGAGTTGTAGACCTGGAATCCTCTTCTTCAAGCCGCAGGTTGAAGACAGAATGAGGGTTTGAAACTTGATTTTTTCTTTTTATGTCTAAAAAGACATTTGGTACATGCCAAATTTGGTGTGCACCAAATGTATTTTTAGCGATTTGGTGTACGCCAAATGTCTTTTTACAGGGTTTTGGTGTATGCCAAAGGTCTTATTTTGGGTTTTTTTAATCATTTTTTCAATTTGGCACCTAAATTATGTCAGAGATTGGTGCACTTACCCTCTTGTAAAGCCTTAATAGCATCATTTATTAATTCAATCCCTTTCCAATAAGTTTCAATCATTTCTTCTATACCAGAGTTGAGAAAAGTACCACATATTTTTACTCTTTCAATCAGTGAAATATTTCTCAGATCTACATACCCTGGATGTGAAGGAAGTTGAATCAGTTGGGGGTGGCAGCACAGGATGAATATGTGATTTCCTTATCAACAAGCCCTTAATAATATTTCTAGATGATTCTCCAGGAGGCTTTGATGGCTCAATAGTCTTTGATAGCTCTTCTTCACTTCTTCCAACCTCTATATCTTCCTTGCATTCTTCTTTCCTTTTTTGAGGATTTTTCTTAATCCCTATCTTTATTTTCTTCTTCCTTCTTATCTTTGTCATTTCTACCATCATCTTCCTTTTCACCTTTGTTTCCTTTATTTTCATCCTTGTCTTTTTCTTCTCTATTTTCGGTATCCTCATTATGTTCTCTTGGATTATTAGCAGTGTCACCTTTTTGCTTATCTTCAAAATGTTTACTGGTTATTTCTTTTATCTCATTTAGAGGAACAAATGTCTCTGAAGCAACATGTGGTTCACCAAATTTTATTATAATAGGATGGTATTAACCTATGCCTTGTAGTCTCCAAGACTATGCAATTGTTCAAAAATATGATGTGCTACTAGTCTGTTGTGATCCCATATAATGTTCTTCTTTCTAGGTAGCTCTCTCAAGAAGTAAAATAACAAACAAACGACCAATGAGCCAAACTTGAAATGATATTTCTTTGTTTTAGTTTGGTTCAAGTTATCCATAAGTTGCTACCAGAGCAACTCACACAAATCATAATTCCTTCCATTAACCACCATTTCATGTGCAACATGAATAGATGTAGCAGACATCAAATTTCCTTAGTTAATAAAGTAGATATTCTAACCAATCATAAAAGCAATGTACCTCACAACAAGGTTTTTAATGGGCTTTGTTGTCAGTGCTCTTCCATCATATGTGACACCAGTCAACTTCATCACCACATCATTTTTCACAACTTTTAGCATTGGTATAGATCCAGTATCACAGAGACTTGTTACAACTTTAATCACCTCCTTTGTAATTACTCCACCAACACTTGTCCATAAAATTTTTTTGTGCACTCTACTAAGTGCCATTCTCACAAATTTTGTAAACATCTCACCACAAAATTTTGGGAACAGATTCCATACATCTAGTTTCTTCTGTACTAGGTTTTCATATTTTGGCTTCATGAAATAATCATCTCTAGCCAATTCCTTTACCCATTGATCCATGAGTTCTTGACGGTCAAACTCTTCCAATTTTGTGTGAATGTAGATCTTGGTATCCTATGTAGGAAAAAACTACTTGGGATTCATGAAAATGCACCCATGGGGTCCATTTCGTAAATTTTCCATGAAAATATTCTGAACCTAGGTCGAGGTCTCTCAAAGGTCTCAACAACAATTGGTGTGGCCATATTTCCTTAATTATTTTGAATATGCTTATGATAATTGCTTCTAATTCAAACCAATAGAGTATTCATAACTATAAATACCTCTTTCAAGCTTCGACATAAACTAGGGTTTGATGCCAAGGACACTAGATCACTTTCACCTTGCTTCAGCTCGCTATGCTTTCTTCCGAGTGTGTAAAAGTGATTTAATTCAACTTTCACTTTCACTTTATGTTTTACTGATTTTCCCTAATTTGCATTAAATGCATTCCACCTTCAAAAAGTTGATAGACACTTTGTGAAATACACTGTAAACCCTAAAAAGCTTCGCAAATCTCCAAATTGACACCTTTTCTACATAAATCATTTTCAACTTCTTCAATATGCCATTCTACATCACTTATCTTTGTGTCATTGCTTTACACCTCTTATATCGGGGTTCATTTGATTTCTCTGTAACTACTCCCCTAAAACCACCATTGGATTTAGTTTTTAGAAGAAGTATCTACACCAGCTACAGGTAAAAATGTATTTGATTCATCCTTATTCTCAAGTTCTTCCTTTTTATTTCAAATATTCTCCATTTCCTTTCCGACTTTAGTAGGATCTACTTTATTCATAGGTTTATTGTTTTGTTCTGGATCAAGTTTCTTCCCATTTTTGCTTCTGCAGAATTTTGAGATATGCCCTAGTTTGTTGCAAGTGTTGCACACAACATTTCTTTGACCAAACTAATTTGAAATTATCCTTGATCTGCGCTGGTTAGTTTTATGTCCAAAATCATAACATGTATAGTAATAGCCTTGAAACAATTGAGCTATTCTACCAGTATTGAATGTATTCATCATTATTTGACTTCTACACTCAGTAGCTCTATGTCCAAAATTTTTGCAAGAAAAACATTATCTAACAAAGAATCCAACTTTTTGATTTATTCTACTCCTACATTCGGTTGCCCTATGACCAAATTTATTGCATGAGAAACAAACACCATTAAAATATGGGTACCTTTGTGCATTTGATTTTCGGATGGGAGTTCTTTCGATATTGCTTCTTTGATTCTTGATTTGTCTATTTTTCCTCGAGGCTTCCCTTGAATGTCAAATTTTTTGGAAGCCTGATTCACCATTGAACTTTGTCCTTCTTCAAGTCCTAAACCACCTTTATCCTTAGCTGGTTTCTGAAATGTGATCAACTCATCAAGCATTGTAGTACTTGTTTTGAATTTTTCTTCATGGGCTCTTGCTTTCTCCAAGTCAAATATTAGGGTTACCACTTATTGTTCAAGCTTTGTACATTCATCAGTCTTGCTCTATATTTGAGCTTTCTAACATTCTTCAATTCTTTTCTTTTCTTCCACTTGCACCTTCAGTCCAGTGATGTCTTCATTAACTTTCTTCAATTGATCACTGACTTCTCTATGCCTTTCTTTGAACTTCTTGATTTTCTCTCTTAAATTTTCAATGCATTCATTTGCTTCTTTTCAGTTATCCTTCAGAGTTTCTTTCTCATTTTCACTTTTGTCTAGGTCTTCAAGAGTAGCATGGATTTCTTCAGTTGTAGACATCTCTTCCAAAGGAACATAATACTTTTGATCAGCCATGTGTTCAAATTTCAAGATCTTAAGTTGCTAAAATTTTCCAAAGGAACCAAGCTTTGATACCAATTGTTGAACACCTGGAATACTTAGAGGGGGGTGAATCGGTATTCTATCAAATCGTTTAATTACTAACCATTCAATAATTAAAACAAATCTAGACGCAACTATAAACAAGAGCATGAAAGGAAGCATAACACCACATAACAAATGAACACCAGGATTTTTACGTGGGAAACCCAAAATAGGAAAAACCACGGTGAGGATTAGCTCACAATATGTTATAATCAGTCATAAGATATTATAGGGCACACTGCCAGGACTAATTGTCTTTGAAAGGCTCACAACTTGAGATAATTACAAAAAGGAGTGTGGCTCACTACCAAAATGATGAACTGATGAAATACACTTTTTGTGTGTCGAGTTCAGTTCCAATTAGGCTCTGGAATACAAAATCATGTACTGGTTTGCAGGTACACGACAAATACATCAAGTGTATACAACTTTGTACAAAGTCAAACATCACTGCTTATTACTTTTTCGCATGTCACACACATACACATACACATACACATACACATACACACATACATCTTTTTCTTATATACAAAAGGATGTTTCATATATATACACTATTACAACTTCATACATCAATTAGGCCAGCCTAATTAGATGTACACATACTTAATTTAAAATGTAGCTTGTCGGATCAAATTGGAACACCTCATAAAAAAATAGTGCAAAGCATAAATTAGGTCAACCTAGACCTAATAAGGAACTCTTTAAATCACCAACAAAGTACACACCACTTATCTATGTCTCCCAAAATAAAACTCAGACCATTTGCATAATTACTGAGTAGAATATTGTAAGTTGAACTCTCTCATTCATATCTTTCATTCCTTTCAACAAAAACCATTGAAAACTTATGTAGAGATGCAACTAATAGTCCTAATCATCATATTAAAATATCATGGAGCAATCTTCTACAAAGAGCATTTCCAGACCAAATTACCGGATCGAAATAACATAAACATAGTTTTTTGGATTGACAAAATTGTTACCAACCAATGTTGGCATCAATGACAACACACCAAAGGATTCTTCTTCATTCTTCCAACACATGGTTCACTTGTATGAAAAACTTCACAATTCATACATGGTGATGTCATCATCTTGTTGAAGTTGTCTTCTATCATATTGACATCATTATCAAAAATATCCATTTGAACTGTTTGATTAAACTTGCCAATATTTTGATCACTTGAGTTAACCTACAAACTGTAGATGGTCATGGAAAATAAAAACACTTGAATTGGCTAGGAATTTCCAAAAGAAGTAGATGGACAAGGAATTTGTGTGTGCTATATGACCCCAAAGTTCTTGCACATACAAAAGAATACATCAATACAAGTTGATGTGGTGAAATTCATTAGAACTAGCTAAAAGTGTATGGACCAATAAAAAGAATGCAATTCATTTGACTAAGAGGTTTTTGTGAATAAGAACAAACCTTTCAATGTATGCCATATGGGAAAACACATCAGAACTAGTCAAATACATTGGAACATATTTAAAATGACTAGTTTAGCAAAATATCTCCACAAATGCCCAAAGTAGAGAAAACATCTATGCACAGGTAGGTTCAATATCAACACAAAATTCTACAAACTATTAACAAACCCCAAACCCACAAATTCATAACTTCATCATTTTTCCCAATCTCTACCAAATTTGAACTATAAATACCCATTAATATCTACTACTAGGTGATGCCCTTATTTACCCCAATTAACTTTATAAATCCCTGAAGCCAAAAAAAAAAAATCAATAAAAGCAAATTAGAACTTAACTAGAACTTAAAATTGAATATTGGTTGATGGAAAATTACCGATGGGCACCGTAGATGATCCTACATCAATAATACATTAATTTGTGCCTTTGGAGTGAATTTGTTTTTCTCCCAAAAGGGTTTTCTCCATGTAAATATGGTGTTATGGTTTATTTCTTATTTGCATGTTATTTATATCATATGAACATGCATCTTTTCACTATAATTTTTTAAGTGTTTGATAAAAATTTGCACTATCTCCCCTACTTAGATCAATGTAAAAATTTATTTCCACTTACCTTGCTTCCTTTCAATTATAAGATCTAAATGTATAATAATATAAATAATATAATGTAGAATATAAATCTCACACAACAATAGAAATTTTTGTGGGTCAATATGTCATAGTATCTTATATATGATGAAATAGATTAAACCCTTGAGGTAGGGTAACACCATACAACACTCCTTATGAAAGAATCCACTCTGTGGTATATCTCCAAGAGATCCCAAATAAAATATCATACTTCACATATATCTTACAATGATAATCACCCCCCTTATATATATCTCCTCCTAGTAATACAATGGAGGGGTAATCCTAATGAAGGCCTACTCAAATCCTAATATAAATAATTACACAAGTGATTCACATGAATCAATATAACTAACTTAAGGGATGTGTACCACATGCTGGTATCTTCATACATATAAATACATTATAATATCATATCTATGTAGGTACATAACTTGTATCCCTTCTTGAGATGTTTCATCCTTGAAACATGAGAAAAAGCTAAATAGTATGATTGTCATAAGTTATTAAAAATATGATGCCATGATCAATCATCTAACCATCCATAATTTATCCTTGTTCCTTTTTCTTGATATTTCTTAGATCCCATCCCTGATCCATATTCTTTTGTACCCATTAGATTCCATTCCTTATCATAGTAAGTCCTCATTTGTTTCTTTGAGTAGTCATTACTTCTATGATACCATTGATTTGTATAACTATTTCTTTGATTCCACGTAGTTCCATAGTAATTTCCTTGTCAATTCTATATACTATCATGTATCCATGATGGTTTCCTCTATATTATTTCCTTTCATAATGATGTGTATGCCTATATATTGCACCATTTTCTACCATTGGAACCTTCTTTGATTCTTCACCATTTCTTGCCATTTTTTTAGTCAATACTTAATAGAATTATTTGTCTCTTCATTTTTCTCAACATCTTGATCCTCTTGCTTTTCATCTAATTTATTTTTACAATCTTCATAAGATTCTTGAGTTTTCTCTTCCTTGACTTTCATTTGGACTTCTTTATGTGTAATATATTGTAATGTAAGTTTTTTCTTTGTATACCAAAGCTTCACAAACTTCTTTTTCATTGATATTTATTGTTTCCAAATATTGTAACCAAGGATAACCAAGAACAATATCCAACCCATCCATATCCAAAGCATCAAATTTTGAATTCAAAACATACTCATCCATAGAGAGATTTAAATCTTCAAAATTTTGAATATCTATGCCTAATATTTGAATTTGCTTGATATTATTTTCTTGTACATGTAACTTCTTGGCTAATTCCATGTTGATGAAGTTATACTTGTTGCTAAGATTTATATAGAAAATAATATTTTGCTTTTGAATGCACCTATAATATTGAAGGATTGAATCTTCCTTCCTTGGAGCTAAAGTGCATGTACTTGTATCATCTCATTCTTATTCTAAGTCTTCTCCTTTTCCATCTTCTTTTTATTTTTCCACTTCTTCCTCTTCTTTATTTTCTTCCTCCTCTTCTCCCTTTTCTTTATTTGCTTCCTCCTAGTCTTCTTCATTTTCTTCTTCTTCTTCTTTATTTTCTTCATTGTCTTCTTCCTCTTCTTCTTTTGGAGCCTATTTATGAAAGAAATCTTATTCTAGTTCATCCAAGGAAGAAACATCCTCATTCAATGGTTCAAACCATTGTCTAGCTTCACCTCTTAAACAACAATGAAAGTATATTTTCTATACAATATATTTTCCAAGATATATTTTATGTTTTTACCACAATTCTAATGTGTCTCCACTTCCATCAAAAGTAATAATCTCCATTGAAACTAGTGATTTCTTTCAATATATCTAACCATTCTATGAAATTCAATTGATCCAACTTTGATAGTTAGCCTCAAATTAAAAATGTAAATTAATGTACCCCTAATTTTTTTATTCCCTTTCAAGAAATGCAAAAATTTCAAAAAAATACCTTGATTTGCGACCTCGAAGATGAATTTATTAAATATCATAAAATTGCAATTTTCAAAATTATTGATGAGAAAAACTTGATTTTTGGTTTGTAGCTTCCTTATATTATCCATCAACTTCAGTAAAAGAATTGCTGAAAAATTCAGTCATTTTAAACTTATATTTGAATATGTAAAAACTAGAGTTTCATATAGTTTTTCTCAAATCGATGCTCTGATACCATTTGATAAGATCCAAATGTAGAATAATAAAAATAATATAATGCACAATATAGATATCACACAACAATATATATATTTGTGGGCCAATATGCCCTAATATCTAATAGATGCTGAAATAGAGTAAACTCTTGAGGTAGGGTAACACCATACAATACACCTTATGGAAGAAGCCACTCCATGCTATATCTCAAAGAGATCCCAAATACAATATCATAAGTGAAACATAGATTATAATGATAATCACCTCCTTTATATATACCTCCTAATAATACAATGGATGTGTAATCCTAATGAAATGACCTACTCAACTCTTGATATTTAATTAATTACACAAATTAGTCACATGACTCAATATAACTAACTTAAGGGATGTGTGCCATATGTCATCATCTCCATCCATCTAAATGTATTATAATATCATATCCCTAGGTACATAGCATGATACTACTTGATAAGATCTAAACATATAATAATGGAAATAATATAAGGTAGAATATAGATCTCACACAATAATAGAGATGTTTGTGGGCCAATATTTCCTAAACCCAATATATGCCTCGAAATAGAGTAAACCCTTGAGGTAGGGTAACACCATAGAATACTCTCTATAGAAGAAGTCACTCCACACTATATCTCCAAGAGATCTAAAATATAATATCATATTTCACACATATCTTACAATGATAATTACCTTCTTTATATATACCTCCTCCTAATAATACAATGGAGGGGAAATCCTAATGAAGGCCTACTCAACTCATATAATTAATTACACAAGTTATTCACATGACTCAATATAACAAACTTAAGGGATGTGTGCCACATGTCGACATCTCCATCCATCTAAATACATTATAATATTATATCCCTAGGTACATAATATTTAATATCTACAATAATTTTTACAATGACTCATTTGCACGCGCACCTAGAGTGGAGCACTTGGTGGTTTTGAGGAAAACCATTAGGACTTAATATGTTAGGATTTGAAGAGAATTATATTTCTACCTTTTTCATTCTCAAGCCCTATTGATTAATCTAATTACTTTTAATAATGTTTGAAAATATACAACATTTTTGTAATAATGATGCAATTATGCTACTAATTATTTACATGAATGAAGGAAAGTATAATAGGTGAGGGTGATATGCAAGAACTTTAGTTTTGATACTTCTTGATAAAAGGATTTATATAATCAAAATCACTAATGAAAAACAGTGTTGTGATAGGCATACGAGTGGAGAAAATTGTGTATAAGTTATTCTAAGAGGTGGGTAATTATTATAGATTAAAAGAAATCTAATCAAAATGACCTAGAGGTTCAATGATTTTTAAATACCTTTCATATATTCACAATTTAAACCCTTTGGCATGGGATTCAAAACAAACTTACTAGTTTGCATTGAGTCAGTCTAAGACTAAATTTATTTTAAAATTAAAAAAATTTAGAGTAATCCTACGTGTGTGATCCTCAATTGGGTAGGTTTGTTTCTCGAATTTTAAACTAGGTCCTAAGATATGTATCTTAGGAATTTGTAAGTTATTTTCAATAGATCTAAGATTAGGTGTAAGAACATCAATATAAATTTATGATTAGTGAAGATATTGAATCAATCAAAATCATATATTTAGAAAATATACTTTAAATACTAATATATAAAATAGTATAAAACACTTTTTAATTAAAAATACCATTCTTTCTTAAATAATATTAAAATAACTTGTTAAGATTGAAATATTACGAACTCAACAATATCAATGACCAAAAGAAAAAGGAAATTAAGTAGAAGAAAATAATCATTTTATGTGATCTACTATTTTAGAAATTTCCCTCCTTAGCACTACATCATTGTCTTCACCAATGAGCTTTTATAGAGTAAAATTAGAATAGAGTTTCTATTGAAGAAAAACATCACGATAGAATAGGAAACAATATGAGTACTCATTGATATATATAGATATTCCCTTTTATCTACATGATCTATCTATCTATGAGTAACCACTTGAAGCATAAATTGATGAAAAATTAGCTTATGTACACGTGACAACAATGAAAATAGTGTTACTTCTACTATTCATTCTTCTTCCCCCTCCCCATCCCTTGATAAATTATGTGATCCTAGATTTACAATTATGAAAAAACATATGTATAAGGGCAATCCCTTTAAAGACAATAACATATTAGGTTTAAGACCTTAGCAATACAAAATATAAAGACTATAATTGTATCAATTATTGTAAGGTGGATTTTAGACCTTATGAAATATTGTTTTGTTAAAATAAATGTAGATTAAAAATATTGTACTTTCTAATAAAACAACCAAAATTGGTTAAAACCACTCTACTAAGTAAATTTCTCGAGAAATATTGCATTCTTTCCATAGTAGACGCAAATAAAACCTATTTATATAAGGAAATGCTAATACGATAAAATGAAGGTGAGAGGTGTATCATTGGTTTGAAGTTCAATGCATAAGATGACATTTGGTGAATTGCATACAAAATCTAGGTGGGATGTGTGAAAGTTGTGGTAGAGACCCTACCGGTCCATTGTTGAGTTGGTACTAGAAACTAAAGTGTGTAGAATGAGAAAATATGTAGAGTGGAGAAAATTTTGAAAAATAAAATTTGATCTTGGTTAAGGTGCTTCCTTGTAAAGTTTTCTTGTAACCTTTGTAGAAATAAAACATTATCTTTTGGAGTACATGTAATGAATTGTAGAACCTCACATGGTTACACATTTTAGATATGGTACTTCTAAATTAATATATTAAACACACACATGTGCAATTGACAGAAAAAATGTTTGAGATTACTTGGGAGCCTCTCTCGGTCTTTATCCTACTTTTTCTTTTTCAATCCTACTTGCAATCTAGAAATATTGAACTATATGGAGCATTATAATTTGAGTGCTTAGTGCTTGGTTATATATTAAATATGAAAAAGTGAAATTTAAAAATAAATAAATTAGGAGGATTCCTATAAGTGTCTGATGTGCTCTATCTATATAAGGGAAAAGGGTAATGATAGGATTTTACATGTTTAGGGGATATGGTATTAGGTATTAGGTTTAGTTTTCAGAAAAATTGTGAAGGTGACATAAGCAGAAGTTGTAGGATTAATTGAGAAGGTTCCATCTAAAAAAGAGTCGGTAAACATGGAATGAAGTGGAAATCTAGTTTGTACATTAACAACACTCATAATGTATAGTGCACCAAAATTTATAATTAGATATTCTATTCTCTATATCTCTATAGAAAATGAGATACAACATAATTTATATATTTTATTAGCTTCAATGATTTGATCATTATATTACCTAATTCTCAAAAAAATTATAAACTAAAATCTGAATATAAGAATAAATTTTTTTAATCATTTGATTAAAATATATTTAATTTGAAATTCAAATAATTAAAATTTAATTTTATATATATATATATATATATATATATATAATTTTGATATGTCCAAGAAGTAGTCTAAATACATTGCAAAGATTGTATGCATTCAAAGATTTCTTTGAATAGAATCTTGTAGAAAAAATGTGACTAAGAATATATGGTATATAATTTTGATATGTCCTACATATGCATTCAAAGATTTCTTTGAATACAATCTTGTAAAAAAAATGTGACTAAGAATATATGGTTGACAAAAGGTGAGCTACTTTAGACGATTCTTCTATGGTTGATTGGAAAGAAGAGGAACGGGTGGGTCTACTTAGGAGCTTGTAGGATACGTCTTATATTACTTTTCTTATATTCCAAAGTTAAAGCCAAGAAATATGGCGTGTATCACGCGGGGGGTCCTTCGCTTTCTTTTTTCGAAGGAACGTGGAATGAGGGGGCACTATTGCCCTTCTAAGAAAATATGTAAGGTTGACGTGATTTTAATATTATGTCCAAGTAAACGCTAGAAGACAACGAAAACAGGATCACAGATTTTAATCTTGATAATGTTTGTCGTGTGAAATAATTTGGACTTGACTAGTTGATAGAAAAGTCATCACTATTTATCATTATAATGAAGATGCCTCGGTACTTCAAGATGTGAAATGTTTGGTTGGCTTAATAGTTCGCAACTATTAGGTCATGGTCACGTGTCATTTTTAGAGTATTGGGTTAGTATTTTATATTTAAATTAGTACTTGTATCTTGCTGTATAATCAGAAATGATTGTTTTGTTGAATTCATCATATTTTTAAATACATAGATAAAGTAATTGAAATGATGTTTAGTAAGTGAATTTTTTTTTCAAACTCGTGTCTTTTTAGATAGGTAATAGTATCATATATATATGACATATTTTTTGAACATTATAAGCAGGTATTTAGTGATGATTCTATGAATGATCCTTTAATTCCCATTATGGAAGACACATTAGCTAGCTACATTCCTTGTAAAATCCAACAAGATTATAGTAAAATTCTCGATTATTACCTGTCCTTGGAAGAGATTGATGAAGCCTTGTATAATTTGGCTATAGAAAAGAGTCCTACGCTGGATGGCCTTCCTGTGGAATTTTATCGCGTTCTTTGGCCTCATATTAGAGAAGATTTTTACGACGTGTATTTAGAGGGTATAGAAACTGGGTCTCTTGAAGCTTTCATTAACCAAGGTCTTATCAAACTTATTCCCAAAGGAAAACATAAGGACTCGGTGAATGGTTGGCGTCCCATCACGCTGCTCAACACTTCATATAAAATTATAGCTAAAGCATTAGCCAAAAGAATTAAGCCCATTGCACAAGAAATTGTAAGACCGGAACAAACTGGATTTTTAGGGGGCAGATTTATCTTGGAAAACCTAATCCTTGCTTGGGAGACTTCAGAATGGGCTCGCCAAACTTCTCAAGATGCTTTGATTCTTAAACTTGATTTTGATAAAGCTTATGATCAAATACGTTGGTCATTCATCCTCAAAATGCTGCAATGGTTGGGTTTTGGTCCTAACTTTTGTGCTCATGTCCGAATGCTTTTCATGGATGCTAGTGCAAGAGTGGCGGTAAACGGAGTTCTTTCCCCACAATTCCCCCTCCAAAAGTCCATTTGCCAAGGCTGCCCGCTTGCCCCTTTTCTTTATGTGCTCATTGCTGATGCCCTTGGTTACCTTCTCCAAGATGCCCATTCGAATGCTCTTATTCATGGAATTTCTCTCCCTGGAAACTCTACAGCTCTTAGCTCCCATTTTGCTGATGATAGCATGTTATTCATCCAAAATATAGCTGAAGACGTTTATAATCTACTTGATATCCTTGATTTTTTCTGTGATGTTTCGGGCTCCAAACTTGCAATGCACAAAACTGAATTTTGGATGATTAGTCCCAACCCCCGTCTACCTTGGATTCCTAATGAATGGAAAGAGATCAAACATGGTGACATTACTCGGTATTTAGGCATTCCTTTTGGGCTAGGAGTTTCCTTGAAAGATATGTGGAGATGGTTTTTTAGCAAATTAAAAGCTAAGCTTTTGACATGGACAAACAAATTTCTCTCAATGGTTGGGCGTATACAGGTGGCCAACAAAGTCCTCTTGGCTAGTCATGTTTATACCTCTTCATGCTGGCTGTCTTCTAAAGCATGTTATAATCAACTTACTCAACTTATTCACAAATTTATTTGGTCTAAATGGGGAAATAGAAAAGGTATTCTTGCCACTTCTTGGTCTCATTGTATTCTTCCTAAGGATGAGGGTGGTCTGGGTATTATAGATCGTTTATTCAAGGTATATGTCTTTCAGCTAAATGGATAGGTAGAGCTTTGGATGGCAACACCCCTTGGAAATCTTTGATTAGATATCGTATTCAAACAACAACCTCTGACAAAGCTTGGAGCTCCAT
This sequence comes from Sequoiadendron giganteum, assembly GCA_007115665.2. NCBI lineage: Eukaryota > Viridiplantae > Streptophyta > Pinopsida > Cupressales > Cupressaceae > Sequoiadendron > Sequoiadendron giganteum. Next base: position 266,884,653 of record CM021100.1, on the reverse strand, counting down.
CCAATGGACTGACAAGATCATCTTGGCACATCACTTCAAACTCCACGGATCTGCCCCACTCAATAGTATTTGGAAAGCATGGCAGATGGTTTCTCAAAACTTATCTTGGTGTGACTAGTCATTCAGCCATGGACTCAATTTTGCATCTTCCTCAATTTGGTGGAATTGATTGATTCAAGTCAATAACCAACCCCTTGCCAAGGTTCCTAGGATGAAAGCTAAGCGGATTTTCAAGAAAGGTATCCAAGTGTTCAACGACTTATGGGATCCTACTAGTTTTACATGGAAATCATGGCAGCAGCTCAGGGTATGCTTCGAGCTTAATAACAAAGACAAGCTCATTGTTTTGGAAATCCAGAATATGGTCCCTCCTAACCTTTCTATCCTCATGGCCACTAGTTATCACTCTAGTTTTTTTAAAGATTGGAGGTGGCCTAATGGCAGCGGTATCCGAACCTTTCCTCTCAAGATCCTCTATAGACAATTGATTCCTGGCTTGTCTCTTTCAAATAGGCTTAACTCAGTTTGGAGATGTAACTTCAGAAGATCCAAGTGGAATAAACTCAACATGCAAATTTGGAAATCCAAAGCGGATGCACTATCTCAACTCACAACATGGAAACTTTTGCATGCCAAACTCCCAGTTGGAGCCCACCTTAAAGTCATTAACCCACCTCCGCCTTGTCCTTTCTGTGGTAGGGTTGAAACTGTCAAACATTGTTTTTGGTTGTGCCCCCATGCTAAAAAGTTGTGGACTGCCCTTATCTCTACCTTACCTGCCTTGTTTCACTTCCCTTGGTTGTGGAAGTCCACTCTTCTTGGATCCTCGGTGTTGCATAATGTGATTTCCAACTCTTGTAGGCTTATCTTATTAAAAGTCATTTGGAGGATTCGATGCCAGGCTTTGCTAGCTCGTACCTTCTCTCCCCTTGCAATAGAATTATCATTTATTTGTACCAATTTGTATACTCTCTTGTTATGGTTAACCAATGACCTAGAAAAGAAGGGCGCTGCTCATTACCTTCAAGCAAAACGCCTTTTATCTCAGCTTCAATCTCAACTCGGGCCTTCCTTTCAGCGGTCTACACAGGGAATGGATACTAATAGTTCGTGACATCTCTCAGTGGGATGAAAGCTAAGCAACTTTTCATGGGATTTTGTGGTCTACTTTTAGCTGCCTTCTATTTGGGATCATGCTCATATGTATGATGGGATTTCCTTGCTGGTGGTGATTTTCTTCCTCTGTGGTGGCAGTGGTCAAGTTTGGCATTCTGACTTGGTGCTTTTTGAAACTCTTGCTATTGTTGTTGTATTTTTGATCAGCTGTGGGCAGCGCTTTGCTGCTCTCTCCGCCTCTGTTGTAATTTCTTACAGCATGTTGCTCATGCTTATGTTGTAACTTCTTTTGCTTCTTTTTTTCAATAAAAAATTAAAAATATATATATATATATATAATGTTGAGAGATATCCTTTTCAAGGTATCTATTTTTTAATCAATTTCTCATATAAAAGTACAATATGTATTTCAAGAAGGATATCTTTTAGGTTATTTTACAAATATTATTATATATATGCTAGTAGCATTCGCGAAGCAACATGTAAGACATTAAATAAATTAGGGTTAGGATTAGGGTTAGGGTTTGGGTTAGATTTTGAGTTAGAATTAGAGTTAGGATTATGGTTATGATTAGGGTCAAGTTTAAGGTTAGGGTTAGGGTTAAGATTAGAGTTAGGGTTATGGTTAGGTTTAGGGTTAATATTAGGGTTATAATTAGATATAGAATTAGGGTTAGACTTAGGTTAATATTACAATTAAGGTTAGGGTTAGGATTATGGTTAGATTTAGGGTTAATATTAGGGTTAGATTTAGGAAGAGGGTTACAATTATAGTTGAAGATATTAGGGTTAGGGTTATGATTAGAGTTAGGTTTACAGTTAAGGTTACAATTACGGTTGGGGTTAGGATTATAAATACCACATTTGAATGTAGTACTAAATGATTGATTTTTGGAATGTTGAACTCAAAACATTTAACATGAAATTCTTATTAGACCCAAAGTCTAGATAAAAAGTAATATTTAAACATATAATGAAGCAAGCTCAAGGTCAATTAAGAGAACATTTAACAAATGACAATTTTTGCACAACTTATGTCTCCATAGATAGGTGGTAGCTTTAGATTCTTTTGTCTAGTGCAGGCATGCCACAATCGAATGTTGTACTAAATTATTGATATTTTGACTTTTGAATTGGAAACCTTTTACTTAGAGTGCCCATTACATAAAAAATGAAATAAAAGGTTATATAGAAATAAGAATTACTTCTCATCATAAAACTAAGATAGTTACAAATAATATAAGACTATTTAGGAGTAATTTTTTGTAATAAGTAGTAAAATACTTTATTTCCTCCTTAAAAGATTATATTTAAAAATTTCCATAGTGATTTTCACACGTTATTTGACACATTAAATATATAATAACATAAAAGAAACCCAAAATCTTCTTATGTGGAGGAAAAGTGACCACTTACAAGTGTTGATTAGTTGAAGAAAAATTGGTGTTCTATTTTCATTCATAGGGAATGTGGGTGCATTGTGAGGTGCACAAATTCTTTTTTGAGTAATAGGAAGTGCATTTGAGTAGATGTTAGAAATTTGGATGTCTTTTAACATTAGATATCAAAGATCATAATGATCAACTAAAGTTATAGGTAGTCACTAACTTTGGAGGCCATTCAATGAGGTAGAAATGTATGACCTAAAAATTGATGGAGTAACTTCACGTAATAAATACTTACAATAATCTTTATTGTGATGGGTAAAAAAGGAATATTGATATAAATTTGAATAAAAATAGTTGTTCCTCTTGTGTTGCATGAATTAGCAACATGAAAATAGATTGTAATATAAGAAGATTGAATGAAAAGATTCACATCCATAATAAAATTTGTATTCATCTTAACAAAATTATAAACCTCAATCTAAGTTGTCCATCTCTCATCAAATCTTCACCATTGACCTTCCTCCTTAAAAACCTATAAATCCACCATTTTTGAACCATTTTGAGGATTTGAATCATTGCATCACCATGTTGTCAAGGCTTGAAAGATCAATCATCATCACTACAATGTCAAGCTACTATTTTGAGTAGCCACATTAATCAATATTGTGAGAAAAACCACTTTCATGGTGCAAGAAGAATCAATTTAGGCAAATTTGTGTTTTTCATTCATTTATTATAGATATCTTTTCTCTAACTAAGGTTATATTGAGTGTATATTGAAGGGTTTAATATCTATATTTGAATTTATTATTTTGGTCTATATTTTATGTATACATTTTTGGGATGCTGGATAGGAATCTTGTCACTCTTTAATATTCATTTTTGTAAGTTTTGCTAACCAAGTATAATTTTTAATCCTTTTATAGAGAAATTTGAGGGAGACATTTTAATAGGATTTATGATCTAGAGAAATGTGAACAAAAACCCTATTTCGTAAAGTATTGGTAATATCTTTCAACTGGTTGTGAATAATTTTAGAAAACAAGTATCATATTTTAGGATCCCTTAAGCAAGGCACTTGAAGAAAATAAGGTTCATATCATTGATATTGTGTAATATATTTCATTTTTATTATTTTTAAATATTTGTTTATTAGATTTTTTGATTGAAGCTATGTAAGAATTCATGAAACCTACTATCCAAAAATTAGACATTGATGATCAAAATTTTGTGAATTATGTTAATTTTATTATTTATCATCAATCTTCTTTATATTACCCAAATTAGTTTTTTTTCCTAATATTCTTAAACATTTTTAGAAAATACTTCAAATTTTAGCATAGTTTGTTCTTTGTATTTTTATTTTTAAAATAAAAATTATAAAACAACAAAAATCAATTTAACTATATAGTAAAAATCTAGAAATTTGAAATTCAATGTAACATTCAATATTACGATAAACATATATTCTATGTCATAATATTATTATCTAATTTTAACAAGGTTCTCATTTACATTCTAATCTATGTCTTGTAGAAAAAACATTGATCAAAAATAGTCTAATAACTACTAATTATTAATAACCACTAATTATTTTTATTACAACATCACTTGTCAAAATTTGATATTAATTCACTAAATTATGCAAATTTTTTTTAAAAACGAAAATTAAATTATTTTCTAGGTTAAGAGATTTCTTACATAAGATAAGAGTTGAAGTTCTCAATGATATTAGGTGTGGCATGAGCGAAAAAAGGCACAGTAGCCCAACTAGGGTAGAGGAGTCACACTAATTAGGTCAACTGTTCAAAAAGGCAAAAAACAAAATCAAGGAAATCAAAGGGGCAGGAAAAACTTTACATCTGGCTATCAAAAATTTGTGAATGTGGAGATATCAAAGGATATTCCCATGATAAGTATTCCATAAAACTTTCTTAGTGTAGACATGCAAAACTAACATCATGCATTAATCATATTTAATCGTATTCATTTATCAAATAAATCAATTTTATTTGATTAGTCTCTTAAGGTTATCACACTTAATTAAATAAATCAAATTATTTAATTAATCTCCTAAAGTTCTTCCATTTAATTAAATAAACCCAAATGTTTAATTAAATCTCTAAATTTCTTTATCTTCTCATTCAATTTAAATAAATCCAAAAATTCAAGTTGAATGTCATAATCACCTAATCACTAGCTTAATTAATCAAATCCATGATTAAAACTAAGCCTAATCCATGTCTCATCCTCTATCTTTTCCCACTTTCATAATAAATCATTTATTTTGATTTATTAAAACTCTATTTTCCTCACAAAGCATATTCCCAAGGAATATGCCCTCATTAACTCCATTTGTTTGACTTTTTTGTCCAAACAAATTCCCCCCCTGCCCCCCCAAAACTCTCAACCATATGCATTTAATGTTATTTTCAAATTTCAAAACTCACCTAATTACATTTATCTTCAATAAAGACCAAAATATGCTCAAGCTTTCTCCTCTCACATTTTGACAAGTGGCATGAATCTATTGGTTGAGGATTAGTCCCACATTCCTCAACTTTGCCACTTCTTCTCTCAATCTTACCTATAAATCCAAGGCCTTTCTTGATCATTTCCATCCACAGTTTGAACAAAGTTACTCTCTTCACATTGAGAGCTAATTTTATCCACTTCATAGCATAGCATCTTCAAGGTATTTTATCATTGAGCTTGTCAAGGATTGGGAAAGGGATCCTTCACATACCAAAGGTGCACCAATCCAATATGGAATAGGTACAATTAATGTGTTTTTCTAATGCTTTCATTTAGTTGTTTTGGTTCTCATTCTATTAGTATTATGGTGAAGCCACAGTAGTAGTTTACAATTCAGGTGAGGAAGGAAAACTCACAAAAAATGACCCCAAGGCAAAAAAAATGATTTTAGGGGTTCATACGAACCTACTGGTTCGACCGAACCAATAAGGGGTTCGCTTGAACAAGGGTTCAAGTGAACCCCTTTGAATGTTGGCTGCAATAAAAAAAAAAAAATGAATAGGAAAGGGGTTCGCGGGAACCCCTATGGGTTTGTACGAACCCCCCTTATCTCTCATCCCCCATTTGAGACACAAAAAAACCTAAATTTTGGCACTTCGGAGTTCGGGTTGAGGATGAAAATGGAGGATTCTTCACAAACCCAACTAGAATCAGGTAGTCCTCAAAATGTGCTATCCAATGAATATAATTTTAATATGTTTTAGTTTTATCATGTATGTGTTTTTTAGTTTTATTAAACATAGGTTTTTCACCGAAAATCAAGCTCTTTGTTTTGCACATGTGGAGAAATAGAAGATTATCAAAATAAAATTTTAAAAAACATGTTCATGCTAGGTATTGATGTCCTTGATCCATTAAAAAAACAAAAATTGAATTTTGATACATATAGAAATATTTATGTTGTATATAGTCCGTCTATGTCTGAATTGCGATTGGTTTGACTTCGAAACTTGATTAAGGAAAAAATATTCAATAAAAAACTATGAGACCAAATGAAAGTGCTAAATATTGTAGTTACAAACCTAAATTCAAAAAAAATAGAATTTTATCCTTCATACAAAAAAAGTTATGTTGTATACGGTGAGCGTCACTTTTTGAAAATGTTGTTTTCTGAAAAAAACCAGTTTTCGTGGGAGATGGAAAAAGAAGTGAAATATGATTCCAAAAATTTTGAAAAAAATATTTTTAGAATCTACAGAAAAAATGTGACGAGACTCTAATTTGCATCATCTTCAAATTCCTCACGGTTTAGCTGCTATAGGTGCATGAATGTGAAGATTTAGTTAAAAATAATAATTTCAGTATCCAGTTTAGCCAAAATTTGTAAACCACTATTGTGGGATCACCCATTATTAACCATGTTTATATATTTCATAAGAATACTACTATATTTGTTTGTTTCAGACTTACATCATGCTAATGTGTGATAATAGTTTAAGTTTGTAGATTTGTGGTGTTACATGTGGCGCTAGAAGGAGGGCTTGAACCTCTCATTCACATTCACAGGATCCGATTTTGTGGTGGTCTAATTGAAAATTGAGCTACTTTTGTGATGGTTTAATATGATTGATGAAAGAAATCTAGCTATTTTTTGTTAAAAGAGGCATTGATCTGCATTATGATAGGCATATAAAAGCATATTTTTAATTTTTGTGTCTAACAGGTAGCCACAATCATAATTTCCTTTATTTATATTTGTATTTACCTGGTATCTGCAATCATTTCCATAATTTAGATTCATGGGAAGTCAACTTGCTTTCTGATACAAGTAATAACATTGATATATTATATGATAAATTAGTTATAGTTTATATTTTCCAGGATTTAGCATGTTCTTGTATGATTGAAATGTTACCCGTGTGTTGGGTGTATTTATTTCATTAAGATATATGTGATCTTTGTGCCACAGGGTGTGATTTGTTTGTATCCCTTCTGCACAAGAGCCTCTATGCCATCAAAAATTATGAAAAGACCACCCATCCATGTTCTTGCCAATACTCGAACACGAGTTTTGTCTATTTGGTTCATTCTTCCCATCAATTTATCCTTTTTTAGACAAATCCCTTATTTTTCCTTCAAACCCAAAGCATCAAACTGATCTATAAGCCCAATGCCGCTTTGTCCCTCCAAAATATTTTCATAAAAAGTATCAACATCATTCATATTGGATGTTGTGAATGTTGTGGAACCTGGCTTATGCCTATAATTAGGAAGAGAAAGAAGTTTCGAAGGACATTTCTGATGAATCTGTTTCAACATATCTCACAAACATCACATTCTAGGAGATGACATTCTCTAAGCTCCTCATCAGTATCTTCATTTTCCTCAGCAAGGCTACATATTGTGTCAGTCAAAGTTGCTTTGTTCTCTGTCTTTCATTTTAACTTCATCTTCTAGTTTCCTTAAATCCTTGAGAGTTCTTTCTATCTGATCTATTTAAGTTTGCATATTTTGAATATAAACATTTCCAGGGTCCACCTGGGTCTCACCTTTTTTGAATATTGTTTGAACATTATAATCAATAATGCTAGAGCAATGCGAGAATCCAAATATGGATGAAAGCAACTGTAAGAATTTATTAGAATTCAAACACTTATGGCTCCTGCACACATTTAGCTAAAATGCCTTTGTTGCATATCAAATCACTCAAAAATAGATCTTTTTCCTGAGCTAAAATACCTCTGTTGATATCAAATCACTTTGAACTATAGGATGTATAGGCTAGTTCGAATCTTAAATATCTCTGTCATTCTAGTTCGATTCTTAAATGAGCATATTGGTTTCCACCTAAAAATGCATTGAAATGCAAACATGATGCAAAGGTGAATCTAAAATTTTATTGAGCTTACTCAATCTGAAGATAGTATAATTCAAATCCCATGTTAGTAGGTTAATCAAATTCAAACAATTCTTGGTAGATGACTTTCTTAAATGTGTTACATCTCTCCAATTTAGCATAAAGATCGATCTAAGTTTATCACTCTGTTCGATGCATCTGACTCTCACAAGTCATGTCAATAGAAGTTCATTGAAGGAAAACTATTCAATGATTACCTTGGCCACTCTGATTTGCTAGCACACCTGCTTTGCTCTACATTTATTGAAAAAAAATTGAAAATATTTTACTATCAAATTTGATTATGTATAAAGGATGTATCACAATGTTCTTTGGTGTTTGCGAAGGGTTTGTATACATTATACTTGGTGTTTTGGGAGGGTACACGTATAAAGAATGTATCACAATGTTTAATGGTTGAGCCTTTGACTCCCCTATCATGAGCTAAGTATGAACAATTTAATTACTCTTAATGAATGTGGTGAGCTCATTGATACTAACATCTGAGCCTCAAAGCTCTATTTTTTTGAAACAAACAAAAAGACATGTGTTAATGTGCCCACCTCTATCAAGCACTTAATATCGATATACATGTATGTGTGTGCATGTCCGAATATCAAAGTTCTATTTGTTGTTTATAGGTGAAAATTCATTACTATATCATAACTATGGTGGGCATGTGCATCCACAAAGGGTCAAATTAAAAAACTATTTGGATAATTTATTAAATAGTTTTTGTTTCTCACTTTAAGGTGGCGTATAATATTTGCTTTGATGGTAGATAATGATGCCTTGATTTTCATCGGGATTTGTTTCTAAATTTTTTTCTTTGTTCGATAATGATGCTTTGATTTTCAATAGGATTTAGCACATGAGAGAATTTTCTTAGCTCACACTAAAAAAATTGGTGGCTATCATTGGTGGAGATTAGTAAATTCTCATTGATCTTTGACTGTCATTTGCTGATGATAGTGGAGGAAGGCCCAATATTATGTGCTATTTGGAGAGAACTGATGCATGTGTGTGATCTCGTAAGGCTCAACATGCAACAAAAGAAGGAAAACGAAGGAGGAGGGATTTTCATTTGCACGAACAACTCACAACATTCAAACGTTGGAAGTAATCCTTGAAGAATCTTGAAGTTAAAGAGGATTGAAGCCTTAAATTTTGAAGTTGAAAAAGCATTTTTAAATGCTTAGGGCTTCCATTTCATGCTTTAATTTTCTGTTTTAAATCAACTCACATCTTTTTGGGGCTCTAAAAATAAGATTTCAATTTTTACTACAAAGGGCTTAAAAGGAACTTTAGGACAAACTTACTGGATTTGGTTTGAGGCTAAAAATTGAACAAGGAAATCTCCATATTTCATTTTGGTATTATAAAAAGAATCAAATCATTGCTTTGTGGGTTTAAAATGAACATGTGCTTTTGTGTCTTGTAATCTTTTTTGTAAAGTAATTTCATTTAAAAAGGGGTATGCACTTCTCTCGGGGTTCACGACAATCTTGAGAATCAAAAGTATTTTTGGTAACATTAAGCTGCATAAAATATTGCCTCCACATTTCAATTTGGGTACCTTAAAATTGAACAAAACTTGCGAGTGTGAGTGGAGGATATTGTGTACATTCTATCTCTTTGTATTGCAACAAAGATTGATCGAGTTACAAATATTGCTTACTTGCTTTTGTTTATCTTAGAGGGCCTACCTAGTTGGAAAAAGTAATCACCCCAGGGAATGACCCAACTAGGAACACACTAAAGCCAAGCGACTTCCACCTGGTATATAAGTGTGGATTCTCGAGGAAAGTTCAAGAATCATAAGGATTGTTCTGACGAGAAGGGAAACAATGGTCTCTCACTGAATGGATGGTCCCCCACAAATGGAATGCCCGCATTAAAACCCTTGTTTAGCAAAGGCCAAAATCCTTTCTATTTGTTGGTGCAAAAGGTCATGTCCTTTGAAGCCGCCCCACGTATACATGCGGTTCTGTTGTAGAGATGAAAAGTATACCATGGGAGATTCATGGGTACTAATGCTTGGCTGACCCAAGAAGTGTGTGTCGTGGAGGGGAGCTAGTGTGGTCAAGCATCTAATCATCCACATTGAATATGTGCAATTGGATTTATCCAAGTGGGAACCCAACAAATATTATCTTTTCAGCCTAGGGTTGTGCATGTCATTGGAATCGGAAAATACTTTTCTTGAGTCTCAAAAAATTGGAAAACCAACATTCGACAAGATCTTCAAAATTTCAAACCCTTTGGAGGAAGCAAATACCTTTGATGAATTCAAGTACTCTTGTTGTCCCTAGGGATTTTATCCTTAGAGGCTTCTAAGTATTTGGGTTCAATTACAATTTGCTCTCTCTAAAGTCAACTTAGGAAACTATGCTCTTCAAACCTTAATTTTTGCATAATGGACCTTGTGGAATGAAAAGGAATTGAGACATAGACATTTAGTTTGAAGTTATAATCAAGAAATTGCTTGTGGTAAAAAGAACTCATTAAGCAAAGTAAAGAAACAATTGAACCCCATACATGTGTTCTTTCAAATGATTTCCCATAAAATCAAAATTTCCAAAAACCCAAGTTCAAAAGTCTTAGTCCAAAAGCTCATGAGGAGTGTCTTGAAAGACTTCTTGAAGTTAGAGAAATATTGGTTTACAACTTCTACAAGAAAGCTTCAAGAAACAACCCTAACTTGTATGAGTTCTATTATCAATAAAATCCTAAACTTTTTCAAAGGTTTGCTTTTCTCACATAGGAAGTATCAAGCGTGTTCTTCAAAAATGAGGTCTTGTAACAAGGAGTTTTATCTAGGTCAAGTCTAGGATCAAAATCAATCACTCTCATTCATCCCTCAACCATCAAAATCAAAGATCATCTCACCAACAAACTCTTGGAAACTTTGAAAGCATCATTCATGGTAAACTTCTAGGCAAAATCAAAATCATCTTGTTTGGCTTAACACACTTAGTCAAATTATCCAATCAACATCACCTTGTTTGACTTAACACACTTAGTCAAATTATCAACCCTTTTGAGCAAATTTACTTCTAGGATTACACAACTTCCTAAGGTTTACAAGTTCAAGATCACCTTATTTGGCTTAACACACCTAGCCAAATTATCCTTTTTTGTACAAGTTTACTCTACGATAACACAACTTCCTAGGGTTTACAAGTTCATTATCACTTTGTTTGACTTAACACACCTAGTCAAATTATCCTCAATCAAAATCAAAATCAAAATCAAATCAAGCCCTAGAGTTTGGAATCTCCCTCAAGGTTCTTCAAGAGTTTCACTCATCCATATCATCCATCTCTCATTTTTCATTGTCACCTTTGATCCCTAAACTATCCTAGTTCTTCTCTTTTTGAGCCTAAAGATCAAATCAATCGATCTCAACACAAGAAGAATATGGAGACAAACAAAGAAACATACACTTCAAGCGATCTAATTCAAACTAAGACAAAGTTCAATCCAATGATATCCATTGACCTCCCAATCAATCCTCCAAGTAACTCCTCTCTACCATCACAAACACCTCAAGAGGAGGGTCAAGTAGAGGACATCAATGAAAATGATTTAGGAATGACACAAGAGGAAATAATCGAAATGGTTCAGAATCCTGAGAACCATAGGATCGTCAATGCCATGTTGAGACTAAATCCTTCTCTATACATACTTGAGTTAGCGAAAGAAGGGGCCAAACTCCCTTCTGAATATAACATAAGTACTATTACGGAGAGGCCTCTTGTGAGCATACCCCCAATGTCACTTCTAAGCATCACCCAAGACATCCCCCAAATCATATCATCTATCGCTTCAACCCCGCCGATTACTAACAAGGGAAGCGCGATGCTTTGCGAACTCCAAAAACATCGCCTTATGACCAACCGAGAGTTGGATGCAAACACCACACCGGATCAATCCATCCCAGTAAATCCATTACACCCTTATCTTCCACTTACATTCCATGATCACACCAATCCGACCTCTTATCATGCAACACTGATCTATCCTCTAGACATGCAAACCTCTCTCCCTACCTCACAAGGAGAAGGTGATTTGTTTAAAATAGGGGGAATCTTCGGCCCCTCATCATCATCACTTCAAGGGAATGCACTACCCATATTTCCACCATTACCTTTCACATCTACATCATCACTTGGGTTGGGTCTTCCCCCCTTACCCACCATCAATCAACCAAACCAAAGTATCATAACAAATCCTCCTATCTTTCCATCGATATTGCAACAATAGAGGGTGACCATCCAAACAACCCCCACGATCAACACATCCACTATTCCCCAAGTCTCTCAAAGCATGGTTTCCCAAGTACCAAGCATCTCGATCACACCATCCACAACCCAAACCTCGATCATCAACATGACCATTTCGCTCATCACAATGGTCCACACCCTTCCTAATCCACCACCACCACTGCCAAAACACATGACAAATTCATTCAACATCATGTTGCAAGCTGATCGACAAGCCACCCATCAAAAGGCACTCCAAAATCAACAAGTTGCACAACTGGCTACTCAGCAAGCACAAGCAGCACAAGCCGCCCAAGCTTTATTACAACAACAAGAAGCCGACCAAGCTACACAAGCAACTCAAGCCGCTCAAGCCACACAAGCTGGTCAAATTGCACATGCAATTCAACAAGCGTGTGCTCAAGCCCGATCCCAATATCAAGCTCAACAAGCCCAAGCACAAGCACAATACGAAGCATAATTGCAAAAATCCCAGCAAGAAGCATATCAACAAGCCTTGCAAGAATATCAAGCACAACAAGAAGCATCCCAACAACAAGATTTATTTGCACAACAACAACACAACCAACAACAAGTGTTGTTGACTCAACAACAAACACATGCATTAATTGCTCATCAAAGCTTGCAAAAGATTCCCACCACAATTTTTGAAAACAATGATCAAGATCTATCCATTGATGAACATGTTTCCACCTCATCCAATGATCAAATCAACATACATCAAGAGCCATTTTTTAGTCATGATCAAGACCCTCCTACAAACATCTATTTCAAGGAGTGTTGATGTTATTTGATCCTATTGGCGTAATCCAAGATCCATCCACCAATGGTCATGTTGAAAATGTCTCTACATCACCTAATGAGTTAGAGGACATATCTCAAGAATTTATTCCAAATCATGATCAACATCTATCATCTAGGTCTGGTAATGGTCCTTCCCAAGACATATTGACATGTTTTGACCTCATGGATATAGATACTAAAGGAATACTCAAATCAATACTTGATTCAAGTCAACTCAAAACTCAAGAGGATATTGAGAAACTTCCCATGCCTAACAAAGATATCCAAGAACTCTTTATAAGTAATACGTCCTTTGAAATTGACCCATGTCAAGAAAATGATCCAAAGCATGTCAAAAGCAATTCTAAAATTAGGATCAAGGATTTGTATCTCCAAGATACTACAATGATCTAATGGACACTCTCTTATCTATACAAGATATCACAAAAGATGATCATATCCATATGGTACATACTCCTCCATCTACCCATGAGATGCTTTCTTTGGATGGACACGTAGATGATATTCATTCAAAACAAGAGTCTCATACTCTTGAAATCATTACCAAGGAACAAGAGTCTCCTACTCTTAACATTTGTACACATGATCAAGATATATAAAAATTTGGAGACATATCAGAAATAGATCATGAAGAAGGCTTCTACAGAAGTTGTGAATCAAAAACATCATGTGAAAGCATATCAAGAATGAATCATGAGGAAAATTTTTATGGGGACAGTGAATCATCAACACCTCTCAAAGAAGCATTAAAATCTGATATTTCACAAGATCAAACTAAAGATATCAATCAAGAATTCATCCCACATATGGAGGATCCTATCACTTATAAAGTTGGATCACTTACCTTTTTTAGGGCAAGTTGTTTTATCAATAAAGAAACTATCACCTTTGAAGATCCATGACAAAGTACAGAAGGATTAACACCTTGTTTCCAAGGTAAATCATATCCTATTGCAAATAAAATGTTTCAACAAATGAATTATCAAGGTAGAGGATTAGGCCTACATGAATAGGGTATCTTAGAACCAGTGCAGATTATTGACAATCCTAAGCATCAAGGTCTTGGCTATTCAGTACTGGGGGCAACTTCATCTTATGCAAGCATCAACATAGGGAGCACAAAGAATCTTTATGATGAAACCCATGCCAATAATACAACCAACCATGTCACAAATCTTCATCCACGCATCATCCCATCCATGAATTGGGACCAACATCAAAATAAATATTTGAATCAAAGCACAAAGAAAATTATCAAAGAAAAAGAAGAAGCAAAGCATGAAGGACAAATCAAATACAAGTGGATACCAAAGAACACAAAAAATTATTATCCCTATCAAACTCTATTAGTCAAAGAAACTATGGGAAAAAATTAAAAAGGGAAAATTATCCATCAAAGATGTCCACAAAAGTAAGAATAGACTTCTCAAGCAACGTATAAAGTATATCAAGTGGTTGGTCCTAATTCCATGCACACTTCCATATCCACCCATCATTGCTCATCCTTCCAAGTTTGGAGAGTCAAAGGTTCCAAACTATCAACCAATCCATCTTTTATTCCTAAACACACTCCATCCACACATCTACGCATGATATTCAATTCTAACATTGACCAAGTGTTGGCAACAAACCTTCATCATAAGGATTCAAAAGGCACTCTATCGTGATGTGCACACAAAGACAACGTTAACCTTGGTATCAACAAAATAGATCAGGAATCCCAAAAGTTGCATTCAAGTGAACGTATCTTGGCAAGGAAGCTTCTTCAAGTAGGATATCAATGAAACATTATGATAGAAGCATCTACATTGACAACACTAGGTGGTTCAGCACGAGCATAAAATCTCTAAAAAAAAAAAACATCCAAACAAAAAAAAATCCAAAAAAATCCAAAAAAGGATTGAAAACAATAAAGAGAAAAATCGTCCTCCAGTGAAAACCGCATGGGTGGCACTTTGGGTAAGCACCATGATGAAAACCTAGAAAACAAGCATCATGTGTAGAATCGAGCATCTATGTGTGCCATTTCAGGAGAAAGCATCTTATTGCATCCATAATAAATCCAACATTTCATCCATCTCATCCATAATAAACCCATTCATCCATTAACCATTTATCCAATCCATCTTCCAAATTATCTTCATCTTGGAAAAGTTTGGTGCACACTTTACACTTGCTTAATGGTAAACATCTTGACATGGGTCATTTTCATTGATCCTATCCTACCCAACATTATTCGAGCCTTGAAGCATTATCCAAATGAGCATCCTCTATTCAAACACCTTATCTTGTCACAAGGTAATCTTTGGTATCCTTTGCATGCTTACCATTTCCATCCATCCATACACCTATCCAAGAATCCACTCATGTCCTTTCAAACATTGGTAGACACTGGGGGTAGATGTTTACATCTTGCTTCGAGAATAAAACTTGATCTATATCCTCTAACTTATGTGGTGATCCGAACATTGGCAAATGATAAATCAAATTGGTCAAAACATTTGTGAGCCAAAATCAAAATCACTAGCCCATGGCATATTTTGATGAGAATATGTTCCTTATCAAGCTTAATATTTCATCGAACATCAAACCAAAAAATCAATATCAGTCACATCTAATGTGTACGTCAATGTTACATCAAATCATCAAAACAATTTTGTTCCAAATCAAGCTTCAAAATATTGATCAATCAAATCCAATGAATCCATCATCATCTCGGGATATCCTTCCCAATCCTTGTGTTTCTTAACACTATCCTTGCATTGTTGTGTATCCTCAACAATGTTATCATCATGAATTCATCATCATCCTTGTGTTGCTTAACACTATCCTTGCATTTTTGTGTATCCTCAACAATGTTATCATCATCAATCCATTGATCTGATTAATCAACCTTAGCTTGGTTTTCAAAAAACTCCTAAAACATAGCACTAATCTGTCATATCCATATCCAAATCGTCAAAATCATGCGAAAATACCCAAAAACATACAAATCATATCAAAATCTAAAAACATGTCAAAATAAAAAATAGAGTCATCCAACTGAACTATGTCATCTCTAAGCTTGAACGTAGGCAAGGTTGATGTCTAATCATCCCCCCAGACATTTAGGTTAGTCCTTAGGCGTCTGTCGCAATAGCATGGCAATCCATTTTCCCATCTATCTCATCAATTAATTGAGTTTGTCATTAGTCAAACTACGTGGTCTTTGCGTGTATAACGTAGCAAAGGATAATTTGTTGATCAGCTCCCGAGACCCCTAGTCTTTTGGTCATAAATCTCAAAAAACCCAAAAAATAAAAAAATCTCGAAAATCCAAAAACATTGAAAATCCAAAAATCAAAACAACCTCAAAACATTTCAAAACACCAAAAACATCCAAATATCTGAAAAACCCAAAATGGTGCACCCGTTTCATCTCTCTTTCACCCAAAATAATCATCATTCCTAATAAATCAATCGTCGCATTCATCCTTTGGTAAGACAGTTGGAAGCAAGTCTAGTAGGTTCAAATGTGAACACTTAATTGTCAAAGTCTCAAGTCTGGGTCAGTAAGTCAACAAGTTGGTCAACTTAGAGTATCAATAGCTTATCATCCAATCAAACCCAAAACATCACCTGATCACAACATGTCCTAGGATGCATCTTTCCCATGATGTACATCAACATCAAACAACACCGTAGTTTAGTCTTGGCTAGCGGTACAAAGAACATTAGCTTGTTTGATTACTTTATTTGTTCTTTTTGACTTATCTTATTTTGCACTCATTCCAAGGACCTCTCGATGATGCCTAATCAAAATAGTTTAGAGAGAAAGGAATGGGGCAACAATCATTATCTTTTTATCTGTTGTGCTTGTTGGATATCCTTGTAAAATAATTTCATCGTGTGGGATTTGTTTGATTTGTAGGAAGGGTGTTTTAGGTATCTTGTTGACCACATAAGAAGGATTTCCTTTTTATGTTTTGGTCCAAGATGTGTAGAATATATGAATTGCATTCTGAATAAGGTTCTGTATGTCAAGTGTGAACAAGAGTACTCCTATCTGATTGTCAAGTCAAAGTCCATCACACTAGGCGCAATGCCATCCTAGTTCTTTATACCTTGATGCATCACACCTATGTGTGTTATCAAACATAAAGAAGGTTATTCTCTTTATCTCTCCCATCCTTGGATAAACAATACATCATCATCATTCATCGTCATATCTAATAAAGTCTCAATAACTCATGGACTTGTTGGAATTCTGTATTCTCTTGGATTGAGGGATTCATCCCTCTCATTCTTCTATCGTCTTTCACACTAAAAAAATATCATTTCATCAATGCATCCACCTTGCATCCACAGTCTCATCCTACATAATCATGTCATATCATCACAAGACAACATTCTCCATCTCATCCATCTCACATGCATTGCATAATCATTTAAGATGTTTAAAATAATATAGATTTGTTATTCTAAGCATCTTACAAATATTTCATTTGCATCATCATTTAAGTTGTTTAAAATAATATAGATTTGTTATTCTAAGCATCTTAAAAACATCTCATTATCATTATCATATAGATTTGTTAGCTAACCATCCATACATCCATTTTGAACCTCTTTATCGTGAGATCGACCCTCAAATTGAACTTCTCGCTCGATCTCTCGAGGGGGAAATGTACCAATGTACCTCTTTCCGCTGGGGCATTTGAAAAATCAGAATTTTTTTAATTTGGATGTTGGCGGCATCATTCTTTGAACCAATGCAACAAGTACATTGCTTCAAAGAGGGGAAAAATGTAGACATGCAAAACTAACATCATGCATTAATGTTTTATCTTCTCATTGCATTTGGAGGAGTGATTGTATTTATGATGATTGGACTATCTATGATGAGATTAGGCCTCCTTCTAAAGGTTTCGAGCCAGCTAGTTTAGCTAGGGATTCTTTTTGCTTCTTTTGGAGGATTGCTAATTTTTGTTTTTTGGCCTATTTGCATGGGTTTGCGTGCATTCTCTACATCTCTGCCAACTCTTGCCTTCTCTACTATAATCATAAATTCATTAATTTTTGTGTCTTTTCACACTGTGGTATAATTCATTAGGGTTTTCTGGAACCTTAAAGTCTAGATCTAGTCTTCAATGTATGCTCTTTCTATTCCACTTTGTTTCTAGATCTATAATTGTTGATTCCAGACCTGTAGGTAACTTTTTGTGAAGATGGCAACCTTGTGATGGCTTGGAAATTTATATCAACCTTGCAACATAATCCTCAAAGGATCTTCAATATTTCAAAGCACCTAGATCTACAATCACACAAAGAGAGAGAGAGAGAGAGAGAGAGAGAGAGAGAGAGAGAGAGAGTGTGTGTGTGTGTTGATTGTTAAGGAATAGGGGTTTTCCTTGGTCAAACCCCTTGTAGGTAATTAAACTAAATGATGAGATAATAAAATGAAGGCATGAAACATGAAACAAAGAACATGAATCATGTAAAATAATACCTTGAATGATTTCTTGTAAATGTTGTCTTTTAAATCTACAGCTCAACATGAAATGGCCATGAAGGATGTAGATCTTGATCTTGACAATAGTTGTATAGTAATGCTTGATCTTGGATCTTCAATGCTACATCACAAAACTAGCTGAATAACATGTTTGATTCTTAATATCTTTGAAATAATTATGGATCTTGAATTGATGCAACAATTTATGAAGAATTCTACTCTTGAATGTCTTAGAAATGATCTTGCAAACTCTCCTAACAACCTTGTCAATTCTTTGAGTGTTGAACTCTTGAAAGCTTGACTTGATAACATGTAGGCCTTATGAAATAATGGTTTTAAAGCTCATTTAAATAGGAAATTCAACTAATATCCCATGTATTAGATCCCAGAGGCTAACATACAAGAAATTTGAACTTAAAACCCAATTTTTCCTGCTCAAAACCTTAAAAATAGGCCAAATAAGACTCATATTCCACCAGTGGCATATGGGCCCCCCTTGGATGGGACTCATATGACCAAGGTGTCATATGGGTCCCACAAGGCCTATTTGAAGAGAGATAATGTTAGGGAGTGTAGAAATTAAGTTTATATGAGGTCTATGTTAGGATTTTAGTTAAAATATGTCTCGAGATGCACAATATAGGGTCTTAGGGGCCTATTAATGATGATATTAAGGTCATAAATGCAAGAGGGCCCAAAATTCAATGTGAAAGTGTAAATAAATATACTTTACAACACTAAATTAAGGCAAAAATAGGTCTATTTAGCTTAAAAGGGCCCAAAATCCCATGTGAACATATAAAACACATTACAACACTAGATTAGGTCCACTTAATTTACAAGCCTTCTAAATTTAATGTGAAGGTGTCAATGAATACACTTTACAACACTAAATTAGGGAAAAGTTAAGCTTATTTAGCTTTGAAAGGGCACAAGATCTAATGTGAATGTGTAAAACACATTACAACAATAGATCAAGGCAATATTAAGTCCAACTTATCATTAATTATTCCCAAATTAAGTGTGAGTGTACAAGTCGACATTTTTTGACACTACAACACTCGACATAGAACCTATCAAAATTTCAAGAGATCCGCAAACATAAAAACTTACAAAGGAATACCACAAGAAAACTAACAATCATTGTCGAAGAAGAATCAACCAGACTGATGATGCCTAGCATCTAGTGCATACAATTTAATATGAAATTGGATAAGCTTGAGGAGCTACTTTGGATAAGAGTCAAACTAGTGAACATTAGGATTACTAGCTTTGTCCTTCAAACCAACACCAAAGTTAGTTGCCCATTCAACAACACCATTATTGTCCCTACCAATATGCATAAAGGAGATTTCAAGGATCGGATAAGCAAGTCACTTAGACCCAAAAATGGTGGAATTAAATCTCTAATGCTAAGAAAAATTTCCATTCATAAGGTCAATGATGAGCTTTGAATCACCTTCCACCCAAAGTCACTACCATTTGAATTTTATGGCAATTTTAAGGCCCAACCAAAGAGTCCAAACCTCAAAAATATTGTTTTTGGATGCACCCACATCTTTTGTCAACCATCCAAGAGGTTGACCACAATGATCTCTGAAAATACCTCCACCACCAGCCTTGCCAAGATTATTTTTAGCAACACTTTCAAATTTGAATTTATCCAATTTGTGTGAGGGGCTTGCAACATGTTGATCCAAGCTTTTAAAGAGTTTGTCTACATCCTACCACCCAACCATCTAAAGTTGGGCCAAGAATCCACCCACCCTTTCTCCTTTTTACTAACTTGTCAATCTTCCTTACTATGGACATTTCCTAACTCAAAAATCATAGTGTCCACCAAGTCCTAAATATGATGAACTTGCCTCTTCTTATCTTGGAAAACTCTACAATTTCTTTCCAACCAAATCTACCACATAATGATGGATGGGGAAACCTTCCAAATGAAACGAAGGTCAAGGACTGAAAATATTTAAATTCTAGCACTCTAAAAGGCCTAGGAGGCTTTAGGGCATAGGCCAAGAAAACCCCCATCTTTGGATGAAGAAGTCCCATAATCCTGAAGCAAACCCACAATGAATGAAAAGATGATAATTATCTTCTCTACTAGCTCTACATCATTCAGACCTGGAAGGGCCATTATGCCCCATGAGTTGCAGTTTATCCCATGTCAGCACACATCTCTTCTTGGCCACCCACAAGAAAGAATTGGCCTTAGGGAGACCCACCTTATTCCAAATAATATTAGAAACTAAAGAATGCACCTCCTTGTCTCTAATGATAAGCAAATTTGACCAACACAACTTCGTTGGTGTTACCACTCTAGAACTTTATCTTTTGAATTGGAGATGGGATAACCATCAATCCTAAATTGAACCTCCTTATAAATAAGAGGTAGAGTGTCCCTAAGCTCAGCAAAAGAAATCCACCTTCTATCCAAATTATAAACAAACATATAATCTTTAGTGAGCTTACCAATTCGAGGTTCCATCTGCATGGCAGGAGGATACAAGAGCTAATTGTCAATGAAGGCATGATCATCTACCCAACTATCTCTACAAAATCTGATCTGGTCACCCCTTCCAATCTTCCATAATAAGTACAAGTTAAGGTATTTATAGTAAATCCTTAGGAAATTCTAGAAATTTGAAACTAGAGGAAGAACACAGTTACTC
Source organism: Sequoiadendron giganteum (assembly GCA_007115665.2). Classification (NCBI taxonomy): domain Eukaryota; kingdom Viridiplantae; phylum Streptophyta; class Pinopsida; order Cupressales; family Cupressaceae; genus Sequoiadendron; species Sequoiadendron giganteum. The sequence goes on along the minus strand of CM021100.1, from coordinate 266,863,522 downwards.
TTGAGCAAATTCTTCATGTTACAATGAAAATATTTAGCCTGCAAGACAGAGCTCCAAAGACAATATCATTCCTCATAAATTCTCTAGGAAAGCTTGGCACCCAGAGCCACATTCACCTACTTAATATTCCTGATACCTAGCCCGCCTAAATTTTTTGGTCTACATATGTCCTTTCAGCTCACAAGATTATATTTAAAAGAAGTTTTTGTACTTTTCCATAGAAAAGAACATTGAGTACCTTCGATGATCTTAGCCACCTTACTAGGAATATCAAAAAAATACATCGCATATAGGGGAACCAAAGCCAAAGTTGACTTGATTAGGGTAATTCTTCCTATCAAAGATAACCATCACACTTTTCAAGAAAATAATTTGTCTTCAATTCATGACACCACATTTCTCCATTCCAAATCTAAGCTTCTTTTTTCAACCAAAGGCATACCCAATTAAATAATAGGGAGATGATCCTCTTCAAAACCAAGGATTATTTTGATCTCCAAAGACTCAGAGCAAAAATATTTAATAAAAAATATTTTAGACTTATTGATATTGACCTTCTATCTAGCAGTAGCCTCGTAGACTTGTAGAATATTCTTGATCCCTCTAGCTTCCCTATTAGAATCCTTAGTAAAAAGAAGGGTGTCATTGACAAAATAAAGATGTGAGATATTTGGGACACCACTAGAAACTTGAAGGCCTGTTATGTTGTCATTACTAACTTCAAACCTAAAATTTATTCCCAAAACCTCAACCACAATAAGGAAGAGGAAGGGTGAGAGGGGGTCCCCCTACCTCAGACCTCTACTAGCATGGACAAAATCAAAAGAGACACCATTGATAAGGAAAAAAAATACACAATGGAAGTACAACTAAACACCTGTTTGCACTAATCCATACAAAACCCAAATTTTCTCATCACCTTGATAAGAAAATCCCAAGATATCCTATCATATGCTTTATTCATGTCCAACTTGATGATCATGCCTTCTTCTTCTTGGATTTGATCAAACGAATAATCTCATGAGTCATCACAATCCCATCCATAAAATATCTTCCCTTTAGAAAACCGCTTTGCTCCTCTGAGATAAAATTCTCAAGACATTTCGTATGTCTAGTGGCCATAGCTTTGGACACAACCTTACAAACTGTGTTACATAAAGTGATTGGTCTCATCTCATCAAAGGATTTTGGACCATTGTTTTTAGGGATAAGTTCTAAAAAGGTTTCATTTCAAGCTTTAAACATGGCTATGAGTCCCAGTACCTATCAAAATTTTAGTTTATTCAACATTTCAGACCTCCATTCAAGATCTTTTAGGTTTCTAGGTGCTCCTCTATGCTTTCCAAGTTTTTTGTTATGATTTATTTGCATTTATAGATTTTATTTAGTGAATTTTGTTGGATCATTGAGTTCAATCATTAGATCTTGCATTTCATACATTTTTCAAAGCCATAGCTTGGTGGTGAACCCATCCTTAATCATTTATCATACCCTAGGATAGTCCCTTAGCAAATCTCTTTCCCCCATTATCATCATTTGATTGAGATCTCTAGGGAATCCTTGAATGTGGAGTATATAAAGCTTGTTGTCGTAGGTCCTAAAACCCTTGGGGTGATAATTATCTATATTATAGGTTTATTATAAGTTAATTGGAATTTTTCTCTCAATTTTTTTGTGGTTCCTAATGTGACCATACTCATGGTATGAACTAAATATACTAGATCCAAATGAATTTAAACTATATTTAATCCCCTAAGCTATGATCCCAATGAGATATTTGAAACTTTAAAGACTAAGAACCCATTAAATTAATCATGAAATACACACGAAAACATAAAGGAAACCTATTCTAAGACCTCAGATCTTATCCCATTGGGGGATTGGTGTTGCATTGATGTGGAATGGAGACCCTTTCCCAATCCCTTGGATATTATGAGTTGTTCCAATCAATTTTATTGATGAAAACCGATGAAAGTGATGAAATGTGAATGAAACATGGATGCAAAACTAGATTAACATGATGAAGATGAGTGATAAATGATAAAACATGCTTGATGGAGATGGATGCAATCTATGCTAAATGAAAACAAAGTTCAAAGATGCAAGCTAGGGATGCAAAATAAGCTAAAATTGAAGCCATTAATGGATGCTTAAGCTAATATGGATGAAGATTAAGCTAAAATGCTGACAAATGCTAAATATGGATGCAAGTGAGTATGAATTCCAACAACATAACTTTAATCTAAAAATGTGGATCCATTTCTTTCCAAATGGTGATGTATTTATAGGAGAGGGAATAAAGAATCAAGGGTTGAGATCGATTTTATCCATCAATGGTCAATATTGGATGAAGGGTAAAACATGGATCAATGATTCTCATCAATGGTTGAGAATAAAAGATCACATGTATCAAGGAAAGCATCAAGGGCTCAAAATGATGCAAAAAAACACACTTTGTAACAAATTTGAAAGTTTGTTACAAAGTTTGTTTGAAATAATTATTCCCTTTTGGAGCCAAATAGGAAAATATTCCTTTGGAATATTCCCTATGCGAGTGGAGGGGTGAGGAAATTAGCAATTTAGTAATTAAAACAAAATTTTAATGTGCAAGTTGAGGAATTTGAGGATATTCATTAAATAATTGATTTATTTAATGAAAAGGGGATGTAAATATAGAATTTAATTAAATAGTTTAGGGTTATTTAATTAAATGAGAAGACTTAGGGTTTAAATTAAATAATTTGATTTATTTGAAAAATTTAAATAAGATAAGAGGTGAAGATGAAAGGGGGTAAATTAACCTAATTAGGTCAATTAGATTAACAAATGAAAATGATGCATTTAATTAAATAACTAGGTTTATTTAGTCAAACAGGTGAAAAGAAGGTGAAATTTTGGATGAAACAATGTTAGTGATCAAATTCAAGTATGTAGTATCATTCATGACACTTTTAAGTGTCTACATTTTTCCCCTCTTTGAATCGAGGTACCTATTACATTGGTTCAAAGATTGATGCTTTTTGGATTAAAACTACTGGTTAGACAAAAAATTCTTGATTTTTTGGATCCCCCACTATTGCCCCAGTGGAAGGAAATAAGATGGTACATTGATCAAGTGAAAATTTTGAATTTTGGGTTGATCTCTTGACAAAGATGGAACATTGATTCAGGGGTAAAAAAAGGTTTTGCGATGTGAAAAAAGCTCAAAATTACAAAAAAATGGCTCAGAATAAGCTTCAAGGTGTGAAAAAATGGATAAACAGGCTAAAAACCCTAGCTTTCCTCTTAAATTAGGGAAAAAAACCCTAATTTATAGGTATAAATATGTGTTAAAGGGTCAATTTCAATTCATTTGTGCATTCACACTGATATTTCCTACGATTTTTTCTTTGACCTTTTGATGAAATGGCATGTCGCGTGCTTCCATGAGACATCATTGACTGAGTTTGAGAGTACTAGTGGCCTCTAGGTGTAGGATCATTGGTATGCAAATTGAAAATTTCCTTGTACTTCACTTTTTTCATGTATTTATTAGGCATCAAAGTTAGGCTAGTTTAGGAATCATTATATTGCGATGCTTTTAGGATTTTCGGTGATGCAATTGTCAATTATGGTGATGCCATTGTAAATGGTGACTCTTCCCAAGATTTAGAATTAGGGTTTCAAATTGATTATAGCAACATGATTGCATTGAGAAATGCCAGGTGGTATTTGGGTAGGGCGATGTTGAGAAATATGGTGACGCCATTGTATAGGGTAACACTTCCTTGGATTTAAACAGGGGTGACACCATTTGGTAAAATAATTATAGCGATACATTTCTAAAAAATGATGAAATTATCATTTGGGGGTGCAAAAGCTCCAAACTTTGTTGATTTTAGCCAAATCTTGACGTTGTGGGTTTCGTGGATGTAGGAGGTTGTCTACCCACTGATGTCATTTCGGCATCGACTCAGTTTTCTTGAGGAGCTAGAGGATTTAGATGAGATTTGATAGGAGCACCTCATTGAGATCGGGCTCTGGTTTATCACATATATGCTCGAGGTCAGGACACATTTTTCTATGATGATAACATTGTGTGAGCGATAGCACAGTGAGACATTGTCCTTCTACTTACCCATCAGTGAGGTGATAGTTACTGTGGAGGATGTGTGGAGGATCTTATGGATTTTGATTCACAGAGACTGTTATTTTGATACTAAAGCTAGATATGAAAAATTCCATGAGGTTCTACAATAGGAGGATGTCATACTCTTGAGCTCACAGATAGATCTTGAGATGTATTGAGGAAATTCTCCCATTTTAAGGTTGATAGTGGGTGCATTGATTTCGGGGATTGTTGCCCTAGACCGACATGATAGAGCATTTAGTTTTGTGTGGGGAATCCCATGGAATCATATGATCTACAGGAAGAAATTCTTTGTGTGGGGCCTGATTATGCTCTCACTTTACCATGATATGCACCAGTTTGCATACTTCTAGGATAGAGGCATTGGGGTAGGGGTGACTTTGCTACATATTTGGGCATGAGATGATATAGCCATTCTTAGAAAAGTGGTGTATTTAGTAGATGTGGATCTAGATGAGCTCATGGTTTTTTGATATAGGGGGGATCCCCTTTTTGTGACACATCATCAATGACATGATAGTGTTTAGATGGTAGCCATGGCTACAAATGTCTATCTGGTATGACAACCACTAGCAACTCTTCTATGCGAGGAAGATTTGGTTCATGCAGGGTTGAAAGCATACTATGATCAAGTGGCACCTACCAAATAGAGTGGCCCAAAAATTTAGAGAGGTGCAAGATGCACTGATAGATGACTATACTGCTATTTTTGTGAGGACTGCCAGGGAATCCACATGGGGTCAGCAAATATAGCCGCAGTTTGCTATTGATTACTTCTGACAGCTTGTGGCCAAGCCTTGGTTTTGTATCTTCTAGCTATACTTGCACAAGTAGTCAAATATCCTTTAAATACTAAGTAGTAATTTTTCATGTTTCATGCTTTCTATTGTTGCCCAGGTTTCTCATCTCAAATTCTATTCAACTTGTTTTACTATTATTTTTAAAGAGTTTTTGTTGTGAATATGTCATATAGTGTGCTTACACCTCTACCAAGTCCAAAAATAGATTTCATTTTTGGGGAAGCCACTATAGACATGGATATTCTTTTTTGTTTGTCATATCTACTTAGGTGAGGGAACTTCAGGAGTTTGATTGATTATTATCTTTATTTTAAATTTTTTTTAAATTAACCATTTGTTAGATGATTGGCATTGCATATCAAACTTGATCTATCTTCAGAAGAGCACTATTTTGTTCTATATATTTCAATTTGGCATGTAATTTATTTTTTAAATAGTTAGGCCCATTTTGGATATATTGAGGCATGTACTCATTTAAAATGAGTAAAAAATATTCTATTTTTGAAATAAATTGAATTGAATCAGCTAATACACATTATAGTCTTCTAAAAGTTGCAAAATAATAGAGAAACTTCATTTGCACAAAGTTCTTCTTCACCCCCCTAAAAAAGTTTTCTCCCAAGCAAAGGGATGAAAATGTTAAGGTTAATATCCCTTTGTAATGCTCTTATTGCAGAGAAAATGATTTTAGAAGGAATTTTTGTAAATAATTAGTAGCATTCCTAATACCAAGGGGAACTTAGGAAAAAAAATGTATTTGTAGCAAGGATAAACCTATAAAGTGATTTCTGAAACAGTGAGCACTAAGCCTCTTAGTGTATTGCAACTGACAATTATTTTCCATGAAAAGAAGAATAGTGTAGAAACTCATACAATACTAGGAATAGGTAGAATTTAATATCCCTTATATAGATGTATATGTATTATGTTTGATAATCCAAAATATACACAACTACAACACTTGAGCAGTAATCAATTTGGAGTATAACAATCTCAGTTTATAAGATTACACAACACCCAACTGGGATATAATGATTTGTAGATAATTAATTTCATCAAACAAACTGGATTTGATTACAATATTTTTGAATACAATGCAAATTTATTGCAGACCTATAAATGTCTATGTTGTACCACCTAAACATACACAAACTCAGCTGGACAATTGTGAACTGATATGGATAAGATCCTACTCTTCCTTCTTCGATAATAGACCCAGGTCCAAACCTTTATACCTCACCTCTTTGCTAGATGTTGCTAATCATTGGATGAGTATCATTGTGGCATCATATTTTGCATGCAACCAATGAAAAAGAATAGGAAAAAGTGCTTGAAAAAAGATATAATAACAAGTCCCATGTCCTCAAAAAGTGGTTCAATATACTGGAGCCATATAATGTGGCATTCCTTATCTTCACTATGTCGCTTCATCTCCCCAAGCATTGCACCCAAGAGTTCTTTATGCTAATATGCACGAGGATTATTTCCCTCATTGTAAATTACAAGTGTCAAAGCCATTTCCATTATAGATTTCCAAAATCATTCACTACCAGATATGTTCAAATAAGATGCATCAAGAATTGCATCGTTGTGCCATCTAAGCTTAGTTGAATTTAGATTCTTTGCTAAATGTACAAAGGCAGTTATTGCTTATAGCTTCACTTTAGGAGACCAATGATCTAAGGTTGTTAATGCATAGGGAATAACCAACACACATGATGGTCAAAGATATGGATGTTTAACCTACCTAAAGAACTAATGCATTTGATGTGATGCTATAATTGTAGAGGATTTTGATGCACTAGGCAGGGATTCATCCAAGCCATCATCTTTATAGTTACTACAAATATTTTTAACTTCTTTAACATAGGTAATGCTATAGGCATTAATTCTATGATTAATCCCATATCATAACTTTTTTTTGTCAAATCTAATCCCTTATCTTGATATGATATTTGGTAACTGGCAAAAAATTTAATTAGATTTTTCTCCCAATCAAAATAAATAGATTTTGATAAATCCATGATTTCCTTTGCTGCAAAAATAGACAAATTATTTGGTACTCATTTGGAGAATCTTCCAAAAAGGTTTAATCTACTTTTCACTATTGAATGGAATTCAAAACTATTACATCATGCTAGAACTAAGTGTAAGTAGCACCTATGAACCTAACATCCTTTAATCTTGTATTGAATACTAAGTGCCAAAGAATCATGTCTACTATAGGAGCGAGGACCTAATTAAAAGAGCCACCAACATTACAGGAGATGATCTCGTGAGCCCTAGAACATATATGGGAAAACTTACTAAGGATGGAGATAGATGGTCCACTGATTTTCCAAGTAGAAGAGCAAAAATGGGGGCAAGGGGATCGGATTTATCTAACTCAAGGTATACAAAGCCATCAAGAGGCACATTTAGACCTATATAGTCATTTATAAGCTCTATCAAATAGTAGAAGGTCCACACAAGAACATTAAAGCATATATAGTTATTTTAGGGGTCTATATAGCCCTAAGCAGGTCTATCAAAGAGGTTAAAAGCTTGTACAGTCATTTCAAGATCTTTATTGACCCTAGAAGACTATATCAAACCATGAGAAAGGTCTATTGAATCATAAGAGTTCTATGAAAATCCTAAGGAGTATGTCCAATCATTTGATTCTTTTTCAAACCTTCTACAGGCCAATGAAATCATTAAGAAATTATATCCTAGGGTGTAGAGTGTGTACAAATATTTATAAATCAAGGGAAGAGTATAAATAAGTTTGTATAGCCCTAGAAAGTCTTGTTAAACCTTCTATAGGTCTACATACTCTTTTAGACCCTATCAAACCATTTACAAACTTTGAGAAGCATCCTAAAGGTTTGTAAATATTTTAAGGGTCAATGAAGGATTTTTAAACCCTGTCATGTATTCCTAAGGTGTGTATAAGTATTTGCAAGGTTTGTCAAAATTTGAAAGGTCTGTATATTCTATGTAGAGTCTAGATAAACTTATGAAGGGTCTGTAGAAACCCTAGAAACCTTATGAAAAGTGAAAAACATTAAAGGGTCTACATAACATTTTTTAGGACTTCCATAAAACCTAGGAAACTCTCAATGGTAAAGACCTTATATGAAACCCTAAAGATCTTTTTCAAATCTTAAAGAGCCTATGCAAACCTAGTTTATGCAAACAATATGTAATGAAACTGAGCAACTGCCACATTGTTTTTTATTGTTTGCATAAAATACATTGAGCAACTATGAAAGTATTTTAATAAAATATGTGTTTTAAATTTTTTTGCAAAATGAAATGTGAGATAGAAGAATTATATACAAAGGGAAATTATATTTAAAATATTTGCTATTTTAAATAGACTTTGTTTTAATTTTGTTTTGGTAATGTTCAAAGTATGACCTTTCTGCTTGTATATGAATATGCTTGCTATCACCTGTAGTATAAAGAAGCCAATATGATGGAATTGCTATAGCTACTTGATTGTAGAAGTGACATTGATAGTTTCCTTCATAATTATATGTAATTGTTATTTACAATTAATTAGTAACTATTAGGAAACAATTGTGATATTAGACATTGAACATTAAAAACCTTTTATAGTTATTGATCCTACAATAGGTACAGGCCATAATGATAATGGGCAAGTTGCTCACAATGTAGTGTTTGGGACTTTCAATCTTCCGAACCAAGGTGAAGGTGGTTTTCCAAATATGAATAGGGTATGCATTTAAGTTTTGGATTTTACTATTATTGTTGAGAAAATGTGTCTCAACTTCCAACTAGAATCCCCTGTTTTTCATGCCTTAACGAAAATTTGTTGTTTCTGCAGTTTACCGCTATACCATGCCTGGCTCTTTTCCTGCATTGGTGGTACCACGGTGAAGGCCTTAGCGGTTACCGCGTTACCGCTCCTTGTCTATTCTCTAGCCTCAGTGGCTACGGTAAGACTGCCAACAACCTGGCTAGCAGTTACCGCTGTACCATGGACAATTAAGTGACTGACTGTGGTGGCCGCAGTAAGCCCACCAGCGGTCTGGCTAACGGTCATCGCCCTACTGCGGGGTGGCCTGTCGGCCCCTGTGGTAGCACGGTAAGACCATCAGCGATCTCTCACACCGATCACCACCACACCATGGTCCTGTTCGATGACTATAGTGGTAGCACGATGGTGTTTTCAGAGGCGAGATGGGCGAGCTTGGTGAAGTTGTCGGTGAGCTCAAATGAGCTCACTGCTATACCGCAAGGCATCTCATACCTGGTTGCGGTAGTGCAGTAAGAGCTCGGTTGAGCTCGATTGGCTCAGTGCCATACCGTGAGCAAGTCGAATGAGCTCGGTGATAGAGTGGTAAGGACCTAGAGAGCTCAGACGAGCTTGGTGACTGTTATGACCAAGTTTGAATCAGAGTCAAAGAGTGATAGCGAATGCAGGATAGAAACGTGGCTCAGTGTCAGAACAATGATTGATTAGAAACCAAAATAGTTATTGCAGCAGGTGTAGGTCGACTCAGGGTGGCGAACAAAACCCGATTTGGGTGATGGCATTAATGCCTGGGTGGCTCAATGCAGAGAGATCGGTATGGGCAGATCGGTTGCATGATTGGATATGAGATTCATGAACCTGATGGTCTGTGATTGGCTGATAGAATTGAATGCAGTGTATGACTAATTGAGTCGAGTACATGATTGTATATATCAACCAAATATATGTACATAGACAAGTGGAAAAAATAATAATAATTATTCGAACTGTATGTTAGAGAGAACATTGTAACAGTGAGAAGAAAATAAGATGTACGCTGCTGTGAGCTGATCAGAGATAAGACTGAATATTGTATGTAATTCTTTGTTATTGTAATAGGATAGTCTTGACTTTGGGTGGTGGGTTTTTTACTTGAAAAGGTTTTCCCACGTATATCTTGTGTCAATCTGTGAATGCTAATTTGTGTAATCTCTTTTATGATGCATGTACTTATCTCAATAGTTTTAGAAGCTATTTGAAACTTATTTTTAGCTCTCCTCTTCTGTTGTATTAGTGTTAAGGGAAACATTTCCGCACTATTGGGTCATTAGATCCATCCTTTTGTTTTCCCTTCAAGTGGTATTAGAGCTTGGCCAGTTGTGTTATCCTTGTTAGGAAAGTCAATTTTTTGTGCTAATACTGTTTCACTGGGAGTATTGTTGTGTTAAAACTTGTTTCTGTCTAAGATGGCGAGTACATCAGGTAGAGTAGAGATTGAAAAGTTTAATGCAAACAACTTTGAGTTATGGCCTTTCATCTTCAACTTTTATCTTATTTAAATTGAATAAATCAAATTATTTAATTTAAACCCTAATTGCTCTCATTTAATTAAATAACCCTCAACTATTTAATTAAATGTCATATTTGCATCCCCTTTTCTTTAAATAAATCAATTATTTAATGAATACCCTCACATTCCTCAACTTGCATATTAAAATTTAGTTTTAATTAATAAATTTTTAATTTCGTCACCCCTCTACTTGCATGGGGAATATTCCAAATTAATATTCTCCTATTTGGCTCCAAAAGGGAATGATTATTTCAAACAAACTTTGTAACAAACTTTCAAAGTTGTTACAAAGTGTGTTTGTTTGCATCATTGTGAGCCCTTGATGCTTTCCTTGATCCATGTGATCTTTGATTCTCATCCACTAATGAGAATCATTTATCTATGTTTCACCCTTCATCCAATATTGACCATTGATGGATCAAATCAATCTCAATCCTTGATTCTTCATTTTCTCTCCTATAATACATCACCATTTGGAGAGAAATGGATCCAACTTTTTAGAGTAAATTTATGTTGTTGAAATTCATACTCACTTGCATCTATATTTAGCATTTGTTAGCATTTTAGCTTAATCTTCATCCATATTAGCTTAAGCATCCATTAATGGCTTCCATTTTAGCTCAGTTTGCATCCATGGCTTGTGTCTTTGAACTTTGTTTCCATTTAAAATAGATTGCATCCATCTCCATAAGCATTTTAGCATTTAGCATTCATATTCATCATGTTAAACTAGTTTTGCTTTCATGTTTCATTCATATTTTATTAGTTTTATCGATTTTCATCAATAAAATCGATTGGAACAACTCATATTATCCAAGGGATTGGGAAAGGGTCGCCATTCCACATTAATGCGACACCACTCCCCAATGGGATAAGATTTGAGGTCTTAGAATAGGTTTCCTTTATTTTTTCATGTGTATTTCATGATTAGTTTAATGGGTTCTTAGTCTTTGAAGTTTTGAATATCTCATTGGGATTATAGCTTAGGGGATTAAATATACTTTAAATTCATTTTGATCTAGTATATTTAGTTCATACCATGACTATGGTCACATTCTGGCACTACAAGGAGGGATATACTAACCGAATCTGATGAATTTCTCTTTAGATTCTCATGTTCTTGAGTTTGCAGATATAGTGATGCTTTTTGAAGGCTACAATGGTGCCATTGTACTGTGTCGCCATACAGGGATGCATTTGACTCAATTATACAAACACATATTAAATTTAGTGACACATTTAAATTTACTAACGCATATTACTTTTTAAATTTATCATGAATTTAAAAATAGTGATGTTATTGATATAGCGACACATTTTTTGTCACTATTTTTTTGTAGAGTGACGCTTTCAAAACTTCACCAAAGCAATGCACCTGAATTATAGCAACACTTTTGTCAATTTTAGTGACACAATTGTAAACAACAATGATTTTAATGGTAAATCAAAAAGAGAGCTAATTTACACATGTGCTTTAAATTTTTAGTTTCATACGCTCTCAAATACTTTACTGACTTCTGGTTTTTTCTTTTGAGGCTAACTGGTTTTGCAAGTTTGAAAACACTTTAAGTGAAGGAGCATACTATCATTTGTCCATACATTGTAAAGTGTTTTAAAGTTATGGGAAAATTATAATGCATCATATGTTGCTTTGCTTTATGTTTTAGAACCACTAAATTTCTATTGGGTTTAAAATTTACTTTCAAGGTTGGTTAAAATTGGACCCACACATCCTCATTTTGTAATAGTTGTTAAAATTGGACAAAACAAACAAAAAATTCTATTGGTGCTTAAAATGAACTTATTTTTCTATGTTGGGTTAAAATTAATGAGTGATTTCTTTTCTTGTATACACTTGTAGTGTGTATCCACTCCCCTTGTGCTTCGTTTGATTTTGGGTAAAGATAATCACTTAAGTGTACCTCCATTTCTTGTATACACTTGTAGTACATATCCACTCCCCTTGTGCTTCATGCGATCTTGGGTCAAGAAAAATTCTCAAAAGTAATTTCATGCTTTGAGTCACCCTTAAGAGAGGGCTTGTTATGATACACATCCCACAATGGAGAACTCGTAGTCAAGTTCTTGCAAGAACGTTTATCGGCGAGCTATATTTAAGGTTATGAAATCATGAGAAAGTAGCTTCTATCTGTTTCGACAATAGACTACACCTAATCCCATGCCTTAAGTGGAACAAGAATGTTAAAGAGCCTTAAGTGGCCAATGGGTGAGTGTCGGTTCCGATGTTCTCAATTTATTGTCATTAAGAACCTTGTTTTGATAACCAAGTCCAATTCTAAAGCGTTCTTTAAAGTGGTGCATCGGAACGCAGATTCCAAGAAGTTACTTGCCAAGTCTAACTTGTGGGTCAAGGAATAAAGGCTTACAGAGAATGGACTCTTTTTCTTTTGTTCCTCTATGATATTGCATGTAAAATCATCCCTTCGAGACATGAGGTAAGCCCACCAAGAAGATACATACCCACTTGAGCTAGGAATTTTATATTTCTTATGGGTCTATTTAACACATTGCTTGGTTCCAAAACATCTTAAACACACATCAACATGATTCATCAAACTTAAAACCCTTTGGATTAAGTATGGATACCTTTTGAAAATTCCTAATACTACTTCTTTTCCCTAAGGATTTTATCCTTAGAAGCTTCTAAATATTTTGGCTTATATCTAAATCCACACTTTCCAAAGTTAACATAGGGAAATATGACCTTAGCTTCATGATTTTCACATAATGGACTTTGTGAAATGAAGGTTTCTTAGACATAGACATTTTATTTTGAACATTAACTAATACTTTTCTTGATGTGGCAATGAAACAATCTCACTTAAGCAAAGATTAAATCAAATGAACATCCCACATTGATGTATGTTCAAACATTGACTCCCTAAAAATAACCAAAAGTGAAACAAGTTAAGTATTGAAAAACATTTGAGTCCAAGTTATATTTTTATCCAAGTCATTAAGTTCTTGAAGTATTATAAGCACTTTAGAGGTATTGCATGTTTCTCACTACCTTGGTCTTGCAAAACAAAGGTCCCCTTTAGGTTAACATTTTGGGTCAAACATTTCATCCACCATTATCATATTTTATATTTCACTTCACAAAAATTTAGGAACTTTTGGAGACATCAACACTTTAGACTTAGACATTTATCAAACCAATCCCATAACTTAGCTACTTTTTATGTGAAATGGATCCTTTTCCATGCACTTAGTTAAGTTAGTTATCAAATTTATGAAATAGTTTATCTTAAAGGTCACAAGTCTACCATAAATATTTACAAATTCATTTGATACCTTTATCCATGACATCAAAACAATCAAACCTATAGTCAAAAGTGTTGTCCAAAATTTTAGAAATTTAATCCCCCATATCATTCACCCTTTTCATCTTCCATTCACATCATTGGTCCAAAATAGCTTAGAGGGTCCCTTTTACCAAAGTTTGAGTCAATGAGAGAGTTTCAACATTATAAATCTTAACATACCTCTCCCATAGGTGACCCACAATTTATGGTTACAACAAGATCATGACACAAGAGAATCATGGAACAAACCAAAAATACATCTACCACAAGTGATCCTACTCAACAAGAATTTTATCCAAGGAGCCAATCTACCCCCACACAACAACCAAAAAATCCATTAAGGTATGAGGTAGAATACGTCACAAACAACCCATTTAAGCTCACTAAGGAAGAAATCCTTGAGTATAAACAAGAACATCAAACCTTAGAGAAGGTGGATTCAATTCCCCCATCTTTCATCGCACAAACCTTTGTACAAGGCTTGACTCCATCTTTGATTCAACCAATTGCACCCCTTGTGCCAAGTCAAACATTATCTCCTAGACTTGCAACTAGGATTTCCACCGACTTTTTTCACACTCTTCCTTTGGAAAGCACCACACTTGTGGGTGCTCTAAACACCAACCTTCCCCAAAACATAATTTGGACACCAACCTTTGGTGCCCCATCCCATTCTACCACCACCATTCCTAAGCATCCTCTACATCCACACAATCCACTTACATTCCATAACTCCATGACAACCTTAACATTTCGAGTACCACAAGTGTCCCTAATGTTACACAAGGTAATGTGAACCAAGTGTCTCAAACAAACCAACAAGGGAAAGTTAAAACCCTTACACAAAATCAAAACTTAACACAACAAGGGAAATATTCATCCAATCACCCAATTAGCTCATCAAACCCATTGGTTTCACAAAACACATCAACCTCATCTATCATCAACCAAAATCAAATCAACACATTGATCACAAACCACATCAACCAAGCTAATACCTTGATCCCACATCAAACACAAGGGAACCCTTTCAATCAATTGAATCAAGGTCCTAATGTGCCATTAACATTGCAATACCAAATGGAGACATCATCATCTTTACCATTGGTCCCCCACATCATGTAAAATCAAATGGGGCCTCTAGCTTACATTCCTCCATCCCAACCAACCATTTTACAAGAAATTCTAAAACAAATCAACCCCCAACCACTCATCATCAACCCACAACCCACTCAAACCATAAACACCAAAAACCCATCTCACATGTCCCAACAACAAGATGCTTCTACATTGCAGGAACAATAAGCTCACACTCTAACTTTGCAATAAGCACAACAAGCTTATCAAAAAGTGTTGCAGAAACAAAAAGCTCAAGCTCAATCTTTGCAACAACAACAAGCTTATCAACAAGCCTTCCAACAACAACAAGGTCAATAATAGGCCTTAGTCATGCAAAAACAACAACAAACTCAACACCAAGCCTTAGTTGCACAACAACAACAACAAGCCCAATAGAAAGCGTTTCTAGCACAACAATACACCCAACAACAAAAATTTCTTACACAACAACAACAAAAAGGGTTGTACTATAACCCCCAACAAAACATTATCAATCCCATTATGCAATGAAAATATACACCACCACCTCTATCACCCTGATCTTCACAGTACACACCATACAATACCCCATTATATCAAAATCCCACTATAACTCATTTGCCACCCCTCAATACATAAAATATGCTCCTTTTCCAAATCCACAAGATGATGTGTCATCGTAGCTCAATGTGCTAATGCAATAGATCCATGATATTCAAATGGGAAAAACAAAGAAGACACATAAACACAAAAATTATGTCCATACCCATTCAATAGAAACATCACAATGGTACCTTTCCCACCCGGTTTTGAGGTCCCTAAGTTTGATAAATATAAATGGAGGGGAAATCATGTGGATCACATCAAATAATTCGACATCATGTGTATGGAGGTTTCCTACAATGATTCCTACTTGATGTGCCTCTTCCCACAAAGTTTGGTGGGTGCAACAATTGATTGGTTTTCACAGTTGCCTCTAGCGATCAAGAACTTTCAACAAATAATCAATATTTTCATAGACCATTTCTCCTTCAATCTTGACATGGATGTAAGCTTAGAATAGTTTTACACTCTCAAGAAAAAAAAAGGAGAATCCTTCACTAATTTCCTACAAAGGTGGAGGCAAAGAGCTAGTAAAAGCAAGTGGTCCATTCCCAATGACCAATAGGTAGGGATTATCATAGAAAATGTTGATCTAGAACTATCATTCCACTTAAAGATGCAATGTATCACCACTTATGATAAGCTTGCCCCTAGGGCCCTTAACATCAAGAGAGACCTAATCTCATAGGGCAACACACAAGCGTATAAAGATAATTGCCCATCTACTAGTTCAAATGACAAGCCCTACATTTGGGCTAAAAATAAGAATGTGACAAATGATGGCATTGTTGATACTAAAGTGGTCATAAGTGCTCCTAGGAAAAACATAAATCAACCCGCCAATGCCCAAAAAACCGTGCAAAAAATCACACCACCACCACCACAGAATAACCAAATCAATAATATCGACATCCAACAAAGAGGACCCCCCAATAGAAATAACTACCCTAAACGCAAATACACACCACTGGGAGAACCTATTGAATCTGTCATGTAGAAATTGGTACAGTCAAACTTGATTACACTCCCTGATTTCTAGAATTATTAGGAACCTCATGTTAAACCACCTTGGTATAATGAAAGGATATTTACGACTTTCACAAAATCAAAGGACATTAAACAACAAATTGTATGTAACAAAAGAACGTTATCCAAGACCTCATCAAAAATGGAGACATAACTGTCAAACTACCAGCAAGTAATAAGGACCTCAAGATATACAAGACCCCACTTCCAGATCATAACAAAGGGAATGACAATGGAAAAGGGAAGAATTATAATAATGTAGGACATGCATATTTCAACATGGTCACCTCTTGTGAAAATGTTGTAACGGTCGTCATCGTAAAATGACCTAGTGCGGAGTGTGGAGTCACCACATGACATGGCAAGGTTACAATACAAGGAGCTTCATCGTAACCTAGGGAACAACCTACATAATCAACATTGAACCCTAGCAACTATAGTATCCTCGAACAACTAAAGTAGATCCCCACAGAGATCTCTATTTTGGAACTATTGAAGCCATCTCCCGCACATAGGGAGATATTAGAAAAGGCTTTATCCACATCCTCTGTCCCTAATAATATTGATACAAAGAAGCTTTGAGCTATGGTAGGACATATCACTACCCCTCATCTCCTCACCTTCTCGGAACAAGATCTCCCAACACAGCCATCTCACAATCACACTTTACACCTTGAGGTCATTTCCCATAAGAATAAAGTTAAAAGAGTCTTAGTAGATGGAGGTGTTGGTCTAAAAATTTTCACCTTTCAGTTGGTCAAGAACTTGGGTTATTCATAGGATGTTATTGAAAAGACAAAGAGTACAACCATAAGGGCATATGATGATCAAGAATGAGCGTTGCAAGGCATCATCAAGTTACCTATCCAAGTGGGACCCATCATTGTTGAAACCACATGCCAAGTGCTAAATCTTGACCTCCTCTATAGCATCCTATTGGGTTGACCATGGATTCATTCCATGCAAGCAATAGCTACCACCTATCACCAATGTATCAAGTTTCCTTTTGAGGATAAAGAAGACACTATCAATGGAGATCATGAGCCTTTCTACTATTGAAAGAACCTTGAGGCTAAGTTCTACAAGATCCCCCATATACCTAAAAATAATTATGGGCCTATATCCCCCTCTTCATTTGTTGACCCATCTTCCCTTGCATCTACCTCAGAATCCAAAAAACCTATTGTGGATAACATACTTGACATCAAGGAAGTAATAAAGGATGATGCTTGTGGAGATAATAAATTGAAGGACACTTTTTTGTTGGGAGAACAACCTCATTCCCCCAAATCTCATGGGAAACCCCAACCTATAAATAAAGTGGTTGAAACATTGAAACTAGCATCTACCACCTTCACTAAGTGGGGAGACTTGAACAAAGAAGATGTTAATGAGTAAGATGTATCTAAATTACTCTATCAAGACAACCTACCCATGAATGTTCTTCCCATGGAAGATGATAAGAAAGGTTTACAGCTAATGATAGGAATGGGGTACAACAAGAATGAAAACCTGGGATAAAATGACAATGGTTCACTAGAACCCATCGTTCATGGGAGACACCCAAAGAATCTTGGCTTTTAGGATGTACTACTAGAAATGTTACCCTTATTGGTAAAGGTACGTCCTATAAAAAGGTTGAGGCTTCCTCTTGGTTACCAACATCATATGATCCTACCCTAGATGACTTTCCCCTTGATGTTGCTGACTTATTTGAGGACACCTCTCACTTTATGATATCCACAACATATTTCACCCCAAATGGCCAAACCGTTGAATTAAGCCTAGTATACCCCCAACTCATTGACTGGGACCAACGAGGACCACCAATTCTAGATATATTCAAAAATGATGAAGCAATATCATAATTCATGGGACTCCGTGACAACTTACCATGTGGGGATCACAAAGAAGGATTTGATATAGAGCTAGACACACATGCATACTATGGGGAGATGATTGAATCCTTCAGTCACAAAATTGACGACATGAGAATAACATGCAGATATTTAAGTGAAAACCACACTATGGCACTTTTCAATCATAAAATAGTAAAGAGAAAGGATGTATCTGAAGGTGAAAACCTCTCAGAGGCACCCAAGGATGAAGGATTCAATATCCCCCTTAGTGCAACACATCTAGAAAAATCAGCAGTACAGGAAGAGAAGGCTACTCTAGTAAATGTAGGCACAGAAGAGGAGCCTAAGATAACTGTTTATGTTGAATCATTTTTAGATGAAGAACAAAAAACCTTGGTAGCGCTCCTAAAATAAAGAAGGGAAAAATTTGCATGGTCCTACACAGATATGTCTGGACTCGATCTTGAAGTGGTTGTGCATCACTTAGCAGTGTATCCTAAAGCCAAACCAGTCAAACAATAGTGAAGAAAGATGCACCCTCAGATAACACTCCTAGTTAAACTAGAGCTCCAAAAGCTTCTTAACGTCAGATTTATCTGATCAATTGACTATCCTGAGTGGGTTTCCAACCTAGTACCACTCTCTAAACCCACTAGGGCATCAAAAATATGCATAGATTTCAAGGACTTGAATAAAACATGTCCAAAGGATGATTTCCCTCTTCCCAACATCGACATCATTGTCAATTTAATCACAGAACATGAAATTCTATCACTCCTGGATTGATTTTCAAGCTATAACAAAATCATGATTGCTAAGGAGGATCAACATAAAACTGCATTCACTTGTCCATGGGGAACATATTGTTGGAACATGATATCATTTGGGCTAAAGAATGTTGGAGCAACTTATCAAAGGGAAATGACCCTAATCTTTCATGATATGATCCACAAAAAAATTGAAGACTATGTGGATGATATTTTGGCCAAATCAAAACAAAGGAGCACATAGAGGTATTAGGACCCATCTTTGATAGGCTTGAAGAGTATAAGGTACGACCGAATCCAAAAAAGTGTCTTTGGGGTAACATCAGGTAAGCTTCTTATCTACATCATGTCACAAAAGGATAGAAATAGATCTAGCAAATGTGAAAGAAATCTTAGACATGGATCCACCATAAAAATTGAAACAAATGAGAGGGCTACAAGGAATGTTACAATCTATTAGGAGATTCATAGCATAGCTGTCAAAAAATATCCATCCTTTCTCGCATCTTCTCCACAAAGGAATAACATATAAATGGGATGAGAAGTGTAATAAAGCTTTCCTACAGATCAAGGACTAGCTATTATCACCTCCAGTTCTCATGCTTACAATACCAAGCAAGCCATTTATCCTATATATCTCAGTAACATCAACAACAATATGTGCTCTTCTAGCCCAAAATGATGAAATGGGACAGGAAAGAGTCATATATTACATCGACGAGACCTTGGTAGGATATGAAATGAATTACTCATCCATTGAAAAGGCATTCTTAGCAATGGTCTTTGCTTCACAAAAATTTAGACATTACATGCTTTTACACCAAATCAAGCTTATTGCTAAGATTGACCCATTGAAATATCTACTGTCTAAAGCAACTCTCACTAGGAAAATGGCCAAATGGGCAATGATCTTGACAGAGTTTTGCATAGAGTATGTGGAGCGCAAGGCTATCAAAGGACAAGTTATTGCCAACCAACTACCAGAAGCACCCATTTATGTAGAAAATCCTTTAATATATGAATATCGTGATGAGTCAATGTTCCTTCTTAATACAACATATCGATGGAAAATGTACTTCAATGGATCATATACCCAACATGGATCAGGGGAGGACATCCTCTTTATCACCCCTCAAGGTGATTGTATTCTGAAGTCATACTAGCTATCATTCCCATGTACCAACAATATTTTTGAGTATGAAGCTCTAATAATAGGTTTAATAATAGTAGTCTAATGGCATATACAAGAGTTAAAAGTCTATGGGCACTCACAACTGCTTGTTAACCAAGTCAATGATGACTACCAAACCAAGGATAATAAACTCACTTCTTATAAGAAGATGGTAGAAAGTCCTAAGGAATTTTTCATTGATATAACCTTTGAGTAGATACCTCATGTAAAAAATTGAGCAGTAGATGCCATGGTGATAATTGGGTCTTTTTTAGACATGCCATACAATGTCCTTCAATGTGAATTCTTGGTCGAACAACTTCTTTTACCGGCTTTCAAAATTCTTGAATTTGAAATTGTGTGTGTCATCGTTGGTCCTAGTCCCCCATGGTAACATGATATATTCACCTATCTTAGTAGAGGTATCCTTCCATCTGACATCACCTCTAACCTAAAGAAAACCTTCATTAAAAAGGCATCCTAATTTGTAATCTTAGGTGATACCTTATACCATCGAAGCATCGAGGGGAAATTACTAGAATTTCTCTATCAAGAGGAAGTCTTGACCACCTTTATAGAAGTACATGAAGGCATATGTGGTTCTCGTTCTAGTGGTATGACCTTATCTAAGAAACTCTTAAAGACAGGGTATTATTGGCCAACCATGGAAAGAGAATCTCAACACTATGTGTAGAAATATTTCCAATGTCAACAACATGGAGACCTTATCCATGCTCCAGATCAAGAGTTACAACCAATGGTCGCACCTTGGCCTTTCTCTTAGTGGGATCTTGACCTCATAGGAAATATTACCCCCACCTCATCTAATAGCCCTAAATTCATCATCACGGCCACTAAATACTTTACCAAATAGGTGGAAGCCATTCCTATGACCTATAGAATGGGGAAGAAAATATCCAAGTTTATCTTGAATTACCTTATTTTCTAGAATGTTGTTTTGCAAGCCCTTATCTCAGATAATGGAACAACCTTCAAGAATTAGGATGTAAGAGAGTTATTCCATTGATTTAACATCTAACATCAATTCTCTACCCCCTATTACCCTTAGGGAAATGGTCAAGTTTAGGCTATAAACAAGACCATTCTTAAGATCCTAAAGAAAATTGTCAATGAAGCTAGTCATGGTTGGCATCTGTAGTTAAACCCCACCCTATGGGCCTATCAAACTAGTATTTTCACACCTACAGGTGCAAACCCTTTCTCCTTGGTATATGGATCAAAATCCATCCTATCTATTGAGGTCAAGCTTCCCTCATCGTGAGTGTCACTATAGAATCTATTCACTGATGAAGAATATAGGGTATCTCAACTGAATGAGTTAGAATTCTTGGATGAGCATCGTCTTGATACCCTAAATCATTTAAAAGAATATCAAAACTAACTAAAAAAAGCTACAGCAAAAAGATAAAGAGTGGGTATGTTCAGGTAGGGGATCTTGTCCTCAAGAAGAATCAAAAGAATGTACCAGATCAAGATAGTAAAGGAAAGTTTGAGCCTAATTGGTTGGGCCCATTCATTGTCACAGTGAGCTATGGATCAGGAGCTTACCAATTGTCAATGCTTGAAGGAGAACCCCTACAGAATCCAATCAATAGTCTACATCTCAAAAAGTTTTATGCGTAGGCTTGAAGGTTATATATCAAAAAAATCAAAAAATTACAAAAATCCAAAAAAAAAGAAAAAGGATTGAAAACAGTAAAGGAAAAAATTGTCCTCTAGTGAAAACCACATCGATGGCACTTTGGGAAATTAACTTGGCGAAAACCTGGAAAACAGGCACCTTACGTAAATAAGCACCTCCATCTATCTTTAGCTCTTTAGCTTCCCATGCTTCGCATCACATTCATCCATCATATCACTCAACCAATTTATTCCATCACCCATCGATATCTATATCATAGCTTGATATTGTAAAGTATCATATTCCGCTTTAGTACTACTTTGCACATTCCTAAGGTTAGTTTATCCTACCTATATCGAGGTGGTCTATTACATCACACTAGGGGAAATTTGTTATGTATCAGATTGGGTTCTTGTATATCTTAAGGTTATTTGAAATCTCATCAAAAATCCCAAAAACATTCATAAAACCTTATCAAAATCCTAAAACACTTGCAAAATTAGAAAAATCCAAAAACATCAAAATCTTGTATAGCCAAAATCCAAAAACATTTGAAAAATTGTAAATTCAAAATCCAAAACATCCAAAACACATCAAAATCCCTAAACAGGTCAAAACATCCAAAATTCCAAAAACATTACCTTGTCAAACTATGTTGTCTCTAAGCTTGAATGTAGGCAAGGCCATCACTAATATGGCTCTGAGACACCCTAGGTCGGTCCTTTAGGAGTCTATCATAATAAAGTGACAATCAATCAAGTGTTTATGTCTCATCAATAAACAGGTCAAATTCAGTCAAACTACATGGTCTCTATGTGTATAATGTAGGCAAGACTCATCTTTGATAAGCTCCCAAGGCCCTAGGTCAATCCCCTTTAGGTCTTGGTCAAAACTTAGAAAACCCCAAAATATTTGAAAACTCAAAGAACCCCAAAACATTTGAAAACTAAGAAAAACACAAAAACATTGGAAAACCTTGTAAAACCCTAAACAACCTCAAATAAGCAAAAACCAAAAGATTCATATAAACATTCAAAAAGATCAAAAACAACTTCAAAAAAATTTCAAAACACCAAAAACATTGAGATATTCAAAAAAATGCTAAAACCATCCATCCCATTTCGCTTTCACCCACAATAAACTTTCATCCATGATAAATCAATCATCATCTTCAAACTTTGGTAAAATAAATAGAAAAAAAGTGTCACAAGTCGTGAAGTGTGAACTTAAAATGTCATAATCTAAAGTCTAGATCATATGTAAATAAGTTAGTAGCATTTGTATCAATGGCCTATAAAACACTTAGTCTTAAGTCAAAACATCTAATAAACATGTCCTAGGATGCATCCTTCCTACAATGGACATCAACATCAGAAATCACCTTAGCTATGTTTCTTTTGCAAGAGATATAGATAACATTGACTATTTTTTGTTGATATTTTCTTATAATTTATCTTATCGACCCATTCTAAGGACCTCTCAATGATTTAGAGAGAAAGGAATGGGGCATCGATCATTATCTTTCGTTTGTTGTG
The DNA here is from genome assembly GCA_007115665.2 of Sequoiadendron giganteum. NCBI lineage: Eukaryota > Viridiplantae > Streptophyta > Pinopsida > Cupressales > Cupressaceae > Sequoiadendron > Sequoiadendron giganteum. Next base: position 266,840,254 of record CM021100.1, on the reverse strand, counting down.
ATTGTGGGGTATTCTTGTAAAATAACATTGGCACATACTTGCTTAGTTTTGTGTAGGGAGGTCATTTGGAGTAGATTGTTCGCTATTGTGTATGCTTTGGTCTAAGATATTCTAAGCTTATAAACTACATTCCAACGAGGTTTATGTATGTCAAGGTGTGAATAAGAACTATCCTATCTATTTGCAGATTCAAAGTCCATCGCACTGGATACGACGCCATCCTAGTTATCAATACCATGATACATCATGTCTATGTGTTATATCAAAAATAAGGGATGACAGAGAATCCCAATCTAAGAAATGAGAAAATCATCCCATCTCTTCACCATAATCTAATAAAGTCTCATCGAATCATGGACTTGTTGGACTTCTGAATCAATCTCAAAATCAATGGTCAATCCATTCATCTTATTCTTCTATCTTCTTTTTCATGCTAACATGGTATCTTAACAGTCGACAAAATCATAATGAATCCTCCCTGCATCCACAAACCATTAGCATACCACTAGTACAGAAACAATAATATATGACTGAAAAAACTACTAAAAACTACTTATAAATGACTGAACTTGGTCATATGATCATTAGTAGTTTATTGCCAATCATATATAACGCGACCAAATTGATTACTAAACCATTTTTAGTCATTTATTGGTTATTTTGATTGATCGATTTGGTAGTATATTTAGTCATTGATTTAATCATTCATTGCTATAATCTGGTCAATTATTTAGTCATTTTTTCACTAATATATTTAGTCGTTGATTTAGTCATTGATTATTGTCAATTGGTCACTTATTTAGTCATTTTTATTCACTGATTTCTATCCATTGGTAGTGTATTTAGTCATTAATTTTAATCAATTTGGTAGTATATTTAGTCATTTTTATCACCAATTTAACATTGGTCATATATTTAGTCATATGTATTCATTGTTCACTGATTTCTATCAATTGGTAGTATATTTAGTCAATTTAATTATTAATTAATATCAATTAGCAGTATATTTAGTCATTTTGAAGCTTGCATTTAGTCATTAGTATATTTAGTAGTATATTTTGAAGCTTGCACAATGAAATAGCTTTAAGAAGGTTAAAAAAACTTGTTTTATTGATTAAAAATGCTTACAAGCAACATACAGATCTGAAAATAAGTTGCAATGCTTTCTCTTTGCTAAAAAAACCTTCATGGTTACAATACATAGCTCAAATAATGAGCAATAAACTGATTTTATGAGTGTCACTGAGCATAGAAGCACAAATAAATTCATAGATGTCTTCTTCACAAATCCATGGTTGTCCCATGAAGCTCACTATCCTAGTTCAAGATCACACTCCCATCTCTATAGAGATCCTGTCTCATGCACCCAACTTGTTCTAGTTCATAAGATGCCACTGTGAATTGTTACCTGTAGAAATAAACTATCCTTATCTCTGATAGCTACTATTTTAGCCTTGTTAGGCCACTACTACCATAAGGCAATTAGGACATTGTTAGAATTTGGAAATTGAAACAGGGGATAGGTTTGGATCTATTGTATTAATTCTTAGCATTAGAGATCCAATGATAGTGAATGCATATACTTGTGGCTACCAATGTGGAATGCCCCAAAATAATTTGGCATGCATATGGTATAAGCTTCTTGAGAGTCCAAAAATTTGGACTGTAGCATGGTGATTACTGTCAAGAGGAAGAAAATCTTAAGACTTCCTTAAACCCTCTGCCTAACTGATAACTCTTCCACATAAGACAAAAAAATAAATCAAATAACTCATGCATCACCTCCTCATTGCCAACATATTCATCATCCATCTCCAACCACTTCAGCACCCGATGGGCTAATAAGAGACCGGTACAGTATGCTACAAAAGAAAATGAGAGATGCATAAGTATCCACTGTAAGAAATAGAAAGAATACTAGAAGCACATGTAATAAAGGAAAATCAAGAATTACTAAAGGTTTAATTTCCCTACAACACATTATTTTAATTGGTTTTGACACAGATTTCAAAACATACTAATAAGAAAATGATCAGATGAAAATATAAGTGGGTGTTTTATAGAGGCAACAACTAATAAATAATATATCCAATATTCAAAATGGTCAAATTTTAACACAACTCCAAGATAAAAGCACAATTCATATTCAATTTCATAACATGATCTATTTGAAATCATTTTATTTAAATATCATCCATTTCAATAATTAAATAGTCACTGGCAATTTTACACCTCATTCACAACAAAAATGGTAAATATTTGTCCTACTTTTATTGCTCAAAATTGACCTATTGAAGCAATTGAAATAGTTAAAATCACAAATGTAAATGGAATTTTTTTGAAATAACATTAAAAAATGGAAGCTTCATATTTTGATACTTGGCCTGCTACTCTTTCAACTTGTGTTGTAGTTGATTTAAGCCTTCACACTACTTCACCCAATCCTAAGCACCATTTAAACTGTTGATGATATCTTGAGATACACTTTTTCTTTGCGTGTTGTGTATGAAGCACCTCGGTTTATATTTGGTAGTGCAAATTTCTTTGACCCATTTTTCCTCCACTTAAAAATGTAGTGCATTGGCAATTGCTATACCCACTTCCTCTTTGTTCGCTCTCTATCTCTACTCATTATAAAAAATTATAATGTGATTTATTACCCCTATTCGTCTATCTTACGTAGAGATTGTTATAATTCCATCCTCATCCACTTGGAAGCAAACTTGTACATACGACACTTCATCTCGGGCCTCTTGAATTCCATCAACTACACATTCACCCAAGAAATTTTTATGAGTAGTTAATTCTCTTTCTCCTTCATAGACTAGAATCGACATCACTTTGATATAGACCAAACCTGTGGTGAAGGATTTCATGATGCAAGTAGGAATAGGAGTATTTCATCTGGATTGATATTTTCCTTTCCTGCATCACCATAGGGACTCTCAAGTTTATCTGCGAGCTTGTGGGAGGCAATCTGAGTGAGCACCTCATCCCCACAAGAAAACCCTAAATGTGGTGCAGGAGAGCGGTGGACTTACTTTTCTCCCTACATTCTCGCATACACCAACCAAAGACCATGAAGGTGAGTAGGAAGGCCCGGATTTTTTTCAAATATTGCCTCAAAGAGATGTCATCTCTTGGACTACAATTATTATTGGATATGCACAAAATGGATTTGTTGGAAAGGCTTTAAAAAATTTCAAGAAAATTCAATTGGCAGGTGTAAAGCCAAATTCCACAACCTTTTCCAGCATCCTCCCTACCTGTGCTAAAATGGGATCTTTGGAATAGGGTATGAAAATCCATCAAAACATAAAGGATAGAGGATTTTTGTCAGATGTAGTTGCAACTTCCCTATTAGACATGTATGCAAAATGTGGAAGCATAGACAAGGCACGTGAACTATTTGATATAATGCCTAAAAGAAATGTGGTCTCATGGAGTGCAATGATTGTAGGATATGCACAAAATGGATTTGTTGAAAAGGATTTAGAAAGTTTAAAGAAAATGCAATTGACTGGTGTAAATCCAAATTCCACAACCTTTTCCAGCATCCTCTTTGCCTGTGTCAAAATGGGAGCTTTGGAATAAGGTATGGACATCCATCAACACATAAAGGATAGAGAAATTTTGTCAGATGTTGTAGTTGCAATTGCCTTGTTAGAAATTTATGTAAAATGTGGAAGCATAGACAAGGCATGTGAACTGTTTGACAAAATGCCTCAAATAAATGTGGTCTTAGGGACTGCAATGATTTCAGGATATGTACAAAATGGATTTGTTGAAAAGGCTTTAGAATTTTTAAAGCAAATGCAATTGGCTAGTGTAACACTAAATTCCATAGCCTTTTCTATCATCCTTCCTGTCTGCACCAAAATGGGAGCATTGGAACAAGGTGTCTGCGCCAAAATGGGAGCATTGGAACAAGGTATGGACATCCATCAAAAATTAATGGATAGAGGAATTTTGTCAAATGTTGTAGTTTCAACTGCCCTAGTGGACATGTATGCAAAATGTGGAAACAATGACAAGGCATATGAATTTTTTGGTAGAATGCCTCAAAGAGATGTCATCTCATGGAATGCAATGGTTGCGGGATATGCACAAAATGGATTTGTTGAAAAGTCTTTAGAAACTTTCAAGAAAATGCAATTGGTAGACATTATGCAAAATGTGGAAGCATTGACAAGGCATTTGAACTGTTTGGTAGAATGCCTCAAAGAGATGTCATCTCATCTCATGGAATAGTTGTGGTATATACACAAAATGGATTTTTTGAAAAGGCTTTAGAAAATTTCAAGAAAATGCAATTAGCAGGTGTAAAGCCAAATTCAACAACCTTTTCTAGCATACTCCCTTCCTGTGCCAAAATGGGAGCTTTGGAACAGGGTATGTGCATCCATCAAAACATGAAGGATAGAGGAGTTTTGTCATTTTTTGGAGTTACAACTTCTCTAGTAGACATGTATGCAAAATGTGGAAGCATTGACAAGGCATGTGAACTATTTTCCAAAATGCCTCAAAGAGATGTCATCTCATGGAATGCACATTATTTTTCATTGTATTGCATATGAACATCTGAACTATTTCAGGGTATCCATGATATCACATTTATTTGAGGCATTTTTTGAAACTGTTTGGATGTTCATATACAATACAATGAGAAATATTGTGTAGGATATCATGAGATTGGTAGTTTCAATCCAGCATATAAACCTAAAATTAATGTCTAAAAGTCATGACAATTCCTCACAAGCATGATATTCCATGGAGAATGCAAAGGAAATTTTACTGAAGGAGTTTCTTATGACAACTCTTCAACCTATGCAGGAGGGAAGAGATGTTTGTAGAAGGTTGAAGGCTACTAAAAAGGTATAGATGAATGTCAAGCATGAATAATAGAGATATAGTATTCAAAAAAATAAGAGATAGTGATGATATGTACAATAGCCTGAGTAGGTGGTTGTTGACTTACAGTTTGAGAAACTTCAGTAGCACTATTTTCTTTATTTCAGCCATCTGGAGCAATTCCTTGTTGAAAATGAGTTGGAAAAATAGGCTGATAAATGCATCATTCTCTCAAAAGAATAATTCATATCTAGTATAAAATTTAGAATAAAGGCAACATGGTTAGACTAACTGTTGTTACTCACCACCATCACAGCCAACTCGGCACCAGTACCAACATTGGCAGGAGATAGATTACCAATCCCAATAGAATTAAGTACCGTAGCAAGAATCTTCAAAATAAAATTTCAATTGTCTTAGTAAGGCTACTATTCAGAAAATGTGGTTTTCTAAAAAAATTAAAATGCAAGGCAAGTATGTCATAATTGAAGGGAAAACAAAAGGATGGATCTAATGACCCAACAATGTGGAAACTTTTCCCTTAACACTAATACAACAGAGGGGGAGAGCTAAAAACAAGTTTCAAATAGCTTCTAAAACTACTGAGATAAGTACATGCATCATAAAAGAGATTACACAAATTAGCATTCACATATTGACACAAGATATACGTGGGAAAACCTTTTCAGGTAAAAAACCCACCACCCAAAGTCAAGACTATTGTATTACAGTAACAAAGAATTACATACAATGTTCAGTCTTACTCTGATCAGCTCACAACAGCATACATCTTATTTTCTTCTCACTGTTACAATGTTCTCTCTAACATACAGTTCGAATAATTATTATTCTTTTTTCCACTTGTCTATGTACATATATTTGGCTGATATATACAATCATGTACTCAACTCAATCAGTCATACACTGCATTCAATTCTATCAGCCAATTGTCGACCGTCAGGTTCATGAATCTCATATCCAATCACGCAACCGATCTACCCATATTGATCTCTCTGCATCGAGTCACCCAGGCATTAATGCCATCACCCAAATCGGGTTTTGTTCGCCACCCTGAGCCGACCTGCACTTGCTGCAATAACTATTTTGGTTTCTAATCAATCATTGTTCTGAAACTGAGCCATGTGTTCATCCTGCATTTGCTATCGCTCTTTGACTCTGAGTCAAACTTGGTCAAAACAGTCACCGAGCTCGTCTGAGCTCTCCAAGTCCTTACCGCTCTATCGCCAAGCTCATTCGACCTGCTCGTGGTATGGCAGTGAGCCAATTGAGCTCAGCCAAGCTCTTACCATGCTACCGTAGCCAAGTATGAGACACCTTGCGGTATAGTGGTGAACTCATTCAAGCTCACCGACGACTTCACCGAGCTCGCTTGTCTCACCTCCGAAAACACCATCGAGCTATCGCTATAGTCATTGAACAAGATTGCGGTGTGGCAATGATCGATCTAAGAGACCACTGACGGTCTTACCGCACTACCATGGGGGCCGACAGGCCACCCCACGATAGGGTAGTGACCATTAGCCAAACCGTTGGTGATCTTACCGCGGCCACTGCGGTCAGTCACTTAACTGTCCGCGGTGCGACAGTAACCGCCAGCCAAGTTGTTGGTGGTCTTACCGCAGCCACCGCGGCCAGGGAACAGATAGCGAGTGGCAACGTGGTAACCACTAAGGCCTTCACCACGATACCGCTAAGGCAGGAAAAGAGCCAGGCACGGTATAGTAGTAAACTGTAGAAACAACAAATTTTCGCCAAGGCATGAAAAATAGGGGATTCTAATTGGAAGTTGAGACATATTTTCTCAACAAGCTCCCACTTGGTGAACACTTCCAGCTCCCTCATGACTTTGAAACTTACTGTTGGTCATAGGCCCCAAGGCCCATCGATTATGCGCACCATCTGAACTTGTCTGTGCTAACCGGCTTCGTCAAAGCGTCTGCAACATTCTTCAGGGTGTCCACCTTTTCCAAACTGACCTTGCCATCTTCAACCATATCCCTCATGAATTGATATTGCACATCAATGTGCTTGGTCCTAGCATGAAAGGTCGGATTCTTTGCCAAAAAAATGGCACTCTAACTGTCACAGCAGATTGAAATCTGCCCAACATTAAATCCAATGTCTAAACACAAATGGTTTAACCAAACAACTTCTTTTTAGGCATGAGTTGTAGCCATATACTCTGCCTCTATAGTGGATAAAGCAACTACATCCTGTCGCTTGCTCATCCAACTGATTGCTCCACCATTAAGCATGAAAGTGTATCCACTAGTGGATCGCCTGCTATCAATGTCGCCTGCCTAATCTGAATCAACATAACCATGAATGTTGAGAGTCCTCTGTGATGCAACCATATTACCATGATAACATAGAGCGTAGTTTGAAGTCTCCTTTAAATACCTAAATACTCTCTTCACAACATCCCAATGTTATCTTCCTAGATTAGCCATGAAACATCTTAGAACTCCCACTATTTGGGCAATGTTTGGTCTTGTACAAACCATAACATACATCAAACTACCAACAACACTTGCATAAGGAACACTGGTCATGTCCTCCATCTCAGTAGTATACTTTGGATAGTCTTCAACACATAGCTTTGTTCCTTGCATGATTGGAACAACTAGCTGCTTGCAGTCATCCATGCTAAACCTCTCCAGAACTGTTTTCACATACTTACTCTGACTGACCCAAAGCTTTTTCCTTGTTGTGTCCCTGGTTATCTCCATTCCAAGAATGTACCTTGTTGCACCAAGATCTTTCATTTCAAACTTTGCAGACAACTGAGATTTAAGATCAGAAATCATAGACTTGCTATTTCCTATGAATAACATATCATCCACGTACAGAGTAATAACAAGCACACAATCATTCTAAGATTTATAATAAATGCAATGATTAGATTATGATCTCACAAATCCAATTGACAACACAAATGTGTCAAATTTCTGGTACCACATTCTAGGAGATTGTTTTAAACCATAGAGAGATTTATTTAACTTACAAACCAGATTTTATTTACCTCTTTCAACAAAATGCTCAGGCTAGGACATATAGATCTCTTCTTCCAGCTCACCATGGAGAAATGTTGTCTTCACATCCATCTGCTCAATTTCAAAATCATACACAACTACCAATGACAATATAAATCTAATAGATGTCAACTTTGCTACAGGGGAAAAAATCTCTCCATAGTCAATTCCCTCAATTTGAGAAAATCCCTTTGCAACCAGTCTTGCCTTATACTTCTCAACACTGTCATTAAGACCTGTTTTCTTTTTGAATACCCACTTACAGCCAATAGGCTTTCGCCCTTTAGCAGTGGTACCAAATTCCAAGTTTGATTCTTCTTCAATGAATCCATCTCTTCATTCATGGCTTCCAGCCAAGAATTTGAATCAGTCATGTTGATTGCTTCTTTAACTATTCTAGGCTCATTAGTGCTAGTAATTAAAGCATAGGCATAGTTTGAATCTAACAATGAGAAACCATACCTTCAGGTTGCCTTTTTTCTCGTGTAGATCTTCTTATAGATTGAGGTTGTGGTTCTTCATCATCAAAATCCTCAAAGCTGCTTGAACTCTCCTCAGTCTCAGGTACATCATGCAGCTCTTCCCTTTCTAGAGTTTGGGGAATCTCAAATGCATCCTTCTTCTTGTCTTTTTGATCTATCTCAAGCTGTTGATCACTTACTGAAGGTTTCAACTCTCGAAATATCACACTTTTGTTGTATATAACCTTCTCAGTAACAGGGTTCCAAAGCTTGTATCCCTTCACACCAACTCCATAGCCAATGAGAATACATTTGACATCCTTGTTATCCAACTTAGATCTCTTTTCATTTGGCACATGAACATATGCCTCACAACCAAAGACACAAACATGCCTCAGAGAGGGTTTCTTACCAGACCATGCTTCCAAAGGTGTCTTATCAACAAGAGCAGAGCAAGGAGATTTGTTTATTAACATGTTGTAGCAATAGCCTCAACCTATAATTTCTACTCTAGACCAGCACCACTCAACATACTCCTTGCCTTTTCCATCAACGTCCTGTTCAACCTTTCAGCAACTCCATTCTGCTATGGAGTGTAAGGTGTGGTTTTATGTCTTTTAATTCCATGATCAGTATAATACCTTTCAAAATCTGTAGAACAAAACTCACCACCATTGTCTGTCCTCAAACACTTAATTTTCCTTCCAGTCTGATTTTCTACCAAATATTTAAATTCTTTAAACCGATTGAACACTTCTGATTTACTTTTAAGGAAGTATATAAATGCCCTTCTCGAACAGTCATCAATAAAAGAAACATAATATCTAGACTTCGATATTGAAGGAACATTAACTGGACCAAACACATCAAAATGAACATAATCCAGTATACCAGAAGACTTATGAGGACTAGAATAGAATGAAACACGGTGTTGTTTTCCATAGACACAATGTTCACAAAAATCAAACTCAAGGTAGCAATCATCAAGCCCTTCTACAAGATTTTTATTCTTCAAGGTTTTTAAACCTTTCTCACCTATGTGACCAAGTCTATGATGCCATAGCATAGTCTTCTCAACTGAGAGTTTTACCTCTAAAGCATTTGTAGATAGAGAAGAGTCTTCATCTTTCTCTTCAGGGATAGCATTGCTTGACTTTACAGAGGCACTTTTACATTAAATAGGACGTGCAGCCAACTTATACAAAGTGCCAGTACAAACACCATTAGCCAACACCATTGCACCTCTAGCCATTTTACAACCTTTACTAGAGAAAGAAACTTCTACACCAATATCATTTAACTTACTGACAAAAAGAAGATTTCGAGCCAAACCTGGAATGTGTAGTACACCACCAATCCCTTTGACTCTCATGTCAGGAAACTGAATTCTGACTCTTCCTCTGCCAACAATCTCCAACATTGAATCACTTGCCAAGTACACCTTTCCACCATCATACTTCTCATACTTAGAGAACCATTCTCTATGGGACATCATGTGAAAGGATGCGCCTGAGTCAACTAGCCAGACATCATCTGATGCCTGAGTTGCCAAGGCTGCAATGAAGGCGTCTGCATCAATTTGAGAAGATTCATCGTCAAAAGCACTCTTCTTCTTATTTTCCTTGCAAACCTTTTGGATGTGACTAGGTTGCCCACAGTTCCAACACTCTACCTTGGAATTTTTATCAGGAGACTTTGATCTCCCTGCAGATTTGGATTTTGACTTCTTGTCCTTCTTCTTGCCTTTCTCCTCTGGTCTACCTCAAATAGCGAAAGCCTCTTTGGCCATATTTGAAGACTTCCTCCGCATCTCTTCAGATAACAATGAGGCAACAACGTCTTCCATCTTGAAAGCAGTGGTAGTGCTTCCAATGGCCATCACAAGATGATCCCAATTGTCAGGTAATGAACACAATAGGAGCATGCAATGATCCTCCTCCTCAATCTTTACACCTACAGATGCCAGCTGAGAAACACTCATGTTAAATGAATTCAGATGGTCTGCAACAAATGCACCTTCTTCCATCTTCAAGGAGTACAAATTCTTCCTCAAGAATAACTTATTTACCAGAGACTTTCCCTGATAAATATCACCAAGCTTCTTCCACAATAAATTCACAGACTTCTCCTCATGGATGTTCAAGAGTATAGAATCGGCTAAACTCAGTCTTATAAGACCTCTTTCTTTTCTATCAGCAAGGTCCCAATCCTCTTGCTTCATACTTTGTGGCATAGTTCTAGACACTGCTAATAAGAGGTCTCTATCCACTAGTAAGTCTTCTATCTTGAGTCCTAATTAGGTCAATTAGATTAATTGATGAAAATGATGCATTTAATTAAATAACTAGGTTTATTTAATCAAATAGGTGAAAATAAGGTGAAATTCAAGATGAAACGATGTTAGTGATCAAATTCAAGTGTGTAGTATCATTGAGGACATTTTTACATTTTACCCCTCTTTGAAGTGAGGTACTTGTTACGTTGGTTCAAAGACTGAAGCTTTTTAGATTAAAACTGCTGCTTAGATAAAAAATTTAAAAAATTCTTGATTTTTTGGATGCCCCACTATTTCCCCAGTGGAAGGAAATAAGTTGGTACTAGGATGTGAACCATAGTCATAGTATGAACTAAATATACTAGATCCAAATGAATTTAAACTATATTTAATCCCCTAATCTATAATCTAAATGAGATATATGAAACTTCAAAGACTAAGAACCCATTAAACTAATCATGAAATACACACAAAAACATAAAGGAAACTTATTTTGAGACCTTGAATCTTAACCCATTGGGGGAGTGGAGTCGCATTGATGTGGAATGGTGACCCTTTCCCAATCCCTTGGATAAAATGGGTTATTCGAATCAATTTTTTTAATGAAAACTGACAAAACTGATGAAATATGAAGAAAAATGGATGGAAAAATAGTTTAGCAATATGAAGATGAGTGCTAAATGCTAAAATGATTGATGGAAATGGATGCAATCTATGTTAATTGAAAAAAAAGTTCAAAGATGCAAGCCATGGATGTAAACTAAGCTAAAATGGAAGCAATAATGGATGCTTAAGCTAATATGGATAAAGATTAAGTTAAAATGCTAACAAATGCTAAATATGGATGCAAGTGAGTATAAATTTCAGTAGCATAACTTTACTCTGAAAAGGTGGATCCATTTCTCTCCAAATGATGATGCATTTATAGGAGAGAAAATGAAGAATCAAGGGTTGAGATTGATTTGATCCGTCAATGGTCAATATTGGATGAAGGGTGAAACATATCAAGGATTCTCATCAATGGATGAGAATCAAAGATCACATGGATTAAGGAAAGCATTAAGGGCTTAGAATGATGCAAACAAACACACTTTGTAACAACTTTGAAAGTTTGTAACAAAGTTTTTTTGAAATAATCATTCCCTTTTGGAGCCAAATAGGAGAATATTCCTATGCAAGTGGAGGGGTGAGGAAATTAGAAATTTAGTAATTAAAACTAAATTTTAATGTGCAAGTTGAGGAATGTGAGGATATTCATTAAATAATTGATTTATTTAATGAAAAGGGGATAAAAATATGACATTTAATTAAATAGTTGAGGGTTATTTAATTAAATGAGAGGACTTAGGGTTTAAATCAAATAATTTTAATTATTCAATTTAAACAAGATAAGAGGTTGTTACTTGTAAAGGGACATCCCCCCCCCCCACTTTACCTTTTTTTATTAATCATGTTCTTTTCTAGCATAAGTTTTATGCCTAAGTCAAGTTGGGTGGCCTTTTGTTGTCCCTCTCGAACTCGAGTGGGGCTTTACCAAGTTCGTTGAACCTCCAATGATACCACTCGCTCTATATGCACTTGGGTCCCAAGCGATGTTTTCTTCCCATTTCTGAACTTGTCTTTTCAAGATGGCCATGCAATCATTAATAGATGGTTAGTGGGGCCGTCATATGCCAAAGGCATGAAAACTTCACGTGCAAGTTATACTTTGGGCGGTTTTCATCAAGCTATTTTGAACTCAAGCAATGTTATACTAGGTTATGCAAACCATTCATTTTTCTACCCAGATAGATATATAGTGACTGGTGCAATAACAATAAGTTTATTAATTTAACTTGCGCATTATGTAGAAAGAAATCAACATTTCCAAGCATGATATGAATAAAAAGATAAAAAGGGCCATGCACGCAAAGTTACAATGATACTAAAAAGTAATATTTTATTGATATATATAAACATTTTTACATGGCTACGACGTTATAAAAAGCATCTTGTTCAACTAAAAAAAATTGTTCATTAGCAAAAAACAAAGAGTGATTTCTTAGGCACATAGAGAAAAAATCAGCACACAAATCCCTTCAGTGACAACCTGTAGGCATTCAATTTACGTTGGCAATAAAAGGTTTTCATGCGACTCAAGGTACTATGCAAATAGTCCCATGTAATTCCTCACCACCCCTGTCTGAAAAAGAGCCATGACCTCCTCTAAGGTCTCGTCCTGAAGAGTTGATGCAATGTAGATAACATCGACAATCACTCTGGTTCGAGGGTAGTGGCTGAGCCCATTGATTGCCACTCTGACGTGATGATGAAATTCGGGCTTCACCAAGTATTCTAGTGCTCTCACTCCCCAATCCTCATGACCAAAAGTCTTGATGATTGTATAGATGAAGCGCTCCAGCATGGCCATGTTATGAACATGAGCTTGGCTTAGAAACGCCTCGTTAAGGATGCTGCAAAGCACCTCCTCCTCCACTTCGCTCTGCACTATGAAGACCTCCTTCATCTGGTCTGAGATGTGCTTGAATAACGGATTACACTCGATCTCCTCTAGAATAATGTAGTCATTTGTAGAATTTCCATCACTCTAGGAGCTCGCCATGTTTGATGCAACTGATTGCGAAGGAAAGGTGATGCTGGTTGAATTTATAGAATTTTGGCTGGACATCAGTACTCTCTCCTAGGCTTGACAAGATGTTGATTTGGTTTCCATTTATGGTTGGCTGACATTGCTCTAAGTTACAATTTCCCATCAAAATAGCTCACACGTGCCACTGATTAATATTCCTATGCGTTGCATTGATGGTTAGATGTTTGATTGGCCTTTTGGTGACTGTTGGTGAATTATGATCAGTTTTCTTGGTTGATGTCTATTCCTCTACCAAATTTAGATGACTTTGATCATTCTTCTCTACGGAAGCATTAGGAATTCAAGAAGTTGGTGATTTAGTAACAGTTTTGGTGCCCGTTCTATAGCCTTAGCAATGCTATAAATTTAGATGGTTAAGAATTAAAATGGGTTCCTTTTTCCTGCTTCAAATACACTTGGGGGTGTTATTGAGAAGGAATAAGCATTTATTGCAGACTGTAATGATTTATAATTTGTATGTTATGAATTTAATAATATGGTGTGCTGATCTTAGAATTGTGCATATGGTGTAGTTGTATCTTCTTTGAAAGATTGGTTGCATATCTTCATTTATTATAGTCTAGACCCTCTTTCATAAACTTTCAATATTTGCATTGAGAGCTTGTGGTTTGATTTATACTAATTGTGCTAGCCTCATGTTTATGGACTAGTGTCTGTCACCTTTTCTGCTTTCTGGTTAAAAGCATACTTCGATATTAAGATAGGATAATTCATTAAAAATTTAGTAAGGGAGTTGTACCTTGAAATTTTTTAGAGAGAAGTCGTAAAGATAATTGTGATCTTCTTAGAGTTATTAATAGATGTTATTTGTTTCCAAATCTAGGCCTGGAGTCATAATTTGAATATTTTGTTGATGGGCCTTTTCATTTGCTAACAAAGGTGAAGATGAAAGGCGATGAATTAACCTAATGAGGTCAATTAGATTAATAGATGAAAATGATGCATTTAATTAAATAACTAGGTTTATTTAATCAAATAGGTGAAAATAAGGTGAAATTCGGGATGAAACGATGTTAGTGATCAAATTCAAGTGTGTAGTATCATTCAGGACATTTTTAAGTTTCCACACCTAGAACCCAAAACTAGGTTTTACTTATAAATTATTTTTTTCTAGATTTGAGAACTTCTAGAGTGTGTATTGTCTCACCTTGCAAGTTACAAAGTGATCTTGGAGACCAGGATTAATCTTCTATGTATGTAGGAATTTTTTGCCACTTACCTTTCTTCCTATCAATATCTATGATACCTTTTATAATGATTCATTTGCACATGCACCTATAGTGAAAGACTTGGTGGTTCTACTTTAGATAATTATTATATTATTTTTCTATGCAAATTGGAAAGAAGGGGAACGGGTGGGTCTACTTAGGAGCTTACAAGATACGTCTTATATTACTTTTCTTATATTCCAAAGTTAAAGCCATGAAATATGGTGTGTATCACACGGGGGGTCCTTCGCTTTCTTTTTTTGAAGGAACGTGGAATGAGGGGGAACTATTTCCCTTCTACTTAGAAAATATCTAAGGTTGGCACGATTTTAATATTATGTCCAAGTAAACACTAGAAGACAATGAAAACTAGATCACATATTTTAATCTTCATAATGTTTGTCGTGTGAAATAATTTGGACTTACTTGTTGATAGAAAAATCAACAGTATTTGTCATTATAATGAAGATACCTTGGTCCTTTAAGATGTGAAATGTTGGGTTGGCTTAATAGTTCAAACATGGGTGCAACCACTAGACCATGGTCACGTGCCACTTTTTTAGTAGTGAGTTAGTTTTTTATATTTAAACTCGTAGTTGTATCTTGGTGTATAATCATAAATGATTGTTTTTGTTGAGTTCATCATATTTTTAAATACATAGATAAAAGTAATTGAAATGATGTTTAGTAAGTGAATTTTTTCCAAACTCATGTCTTCTTAGATAGGTGATAGCATCACACATATATATATAATATTGAGAGATAATTTTTCGAGATATCTATTTTTTAATCAATTTCTCACATAAAAGTACAATAGGCACCTCAAGAAGGATATCTCTTAGGTTATTTTATAAATATTGTTATATATATGCTACTAGCATTCATGAAGCAACATGTAAGGCATTAAATGAATTAGGGTTAGGATTATGGTTAGGTTTTGGGTTAGAGTTTGAGTTAGAATTAGGGTTAGGGTTAGGGTTAGGGTTATGATTAGGGTCAAGTTTAAGGTTAGGGTTAGGGTTAGGGTTAGGGTTATGGTTAGGTTTAGGTTTAGGGTTAGTATTATATTTAGGGTTAATATTAGGGTTATAGTTAGATATAGAATTAGGGTAAGAATTAGGGTTAATATTATAATTAAGGTTAGGGTTAGGGTTATGATTGGATTAAGGGTTAATATTAGGGTTAGATTTAGGATGAGGGTTACAATTATGGTTAAAGATATTAGGGTTAGGGTTAGGGTTATGATTAGAGTTAGGTTTAAAGTTAAGGTTATAATTATGGTTAGGGTTAGGATTATAAATATCACATTTGAATGTAGTACTAAATGATTGATTTTTGGAATGTTGAACTCAAATAATTTAACACGAAACCCTTATTAGACCCAAAAACTAGATGAAAAATAGTATTTAAACATATAATGAAGCAAGCTTAAGGTCAACTAAAATAACATTTAACAAATGGGATTTTTTGCACAACTTATGTCTCCATGGATAGGTGGTAGCTTTAGATTCTTTTGTCTGGTATAGGCATGCCACAATCAAATGTTGTACTAAATTATTGATATTTTGGCTTTTGAATTGGAAACTTTTTAGTTGGAATTCCCATTACATAAAAAATGAAATAAAAGGTTATATAAAAATAAGAATTACTTCTCATCATAAAACTAAGATAGTTACAAATAATATAAGACTATTTAGGAGTAAATTTTTGTAATAACTAGTAAAATTTTCTATTTCCTCCTTAAAGGATTCTATTTGAAAATTTCCATAGTGATTTTCACACATTATTTGACACATTAAATATATAATAACATAAAAGAAACCCAAAATCTTCTTATGTGGAGGAAAAGTGACCACTTACAAGTGTAAATTAGTTGAAGAAATTTGGTGTTCTATTTTCATTCATAGGGAATGTGGGTGCATTGTGAGGTGTACAAATTCTTTTTTAAGTAATAGGAAGTGCATTTGAGTAGATGTTAGAAATTTGGATATCTTTTAACATTAGATATTAAATATCATAATGATCAACTAAAGTTATAGGTAGTCACTAACTTTGGAGGCCATTCAATGAGGTAGAAACGTATGACCTAACAATTGAGTTCAAATAGTATTATCTTTCAAAAAGTGTTATTTTAATTACATACATTAATGTTAAATAGAGAAAAAATATTTTGTTACCATTCTAGGATAACAAAATTTTAAAGATCATGGAGTAAATTCACCTAATAAATATACAAAAAATAAATACTTGCAATAATGTTTATTGTGATGGATAAAATGGGAATATCGATAGAAATTTGAATAAAATTAGTTGTCCTTTTATGTTGCATGAATTAGCAACATGCAAATAGATTGTAATATAAGAAGATTGAACGAAAAGATTCACATCCATAGTAACATTTGTATTCATTTTAACAAAATTATAAACCTTTTCTTGAAATGCATAGCTATTTTTGTATTTTATTTCTATTTGGCAATGCCCTTATGAAATCCTCTTATTTCTTTCACAGTGCAATATATGGACTATCTTGCATGTGCACATATTTTTGATATATGAATGTGGCACATATAAGAAGATTGAAAAGGAAACATATTGTTGAGATAACTATGAATCTGAGTCCTTAGTGATCAATTTTATCAATCTCAATGTTTAATCACATGAAAAACCTTTTGATTTATGGTTTGTTAACTCATGTCTTGCATAAATTAGAAACACACAAATATATTGCAATATAAGTATATTGAACTAAAAAATTTACATCCATAACAATATTTGCATTCATTTTAACAAAATTATAAAAAAATTCTTGAATGGATAGGTATTTTTGTAATTTATCTCTATTTGGAAATGCCCTTAAGTAATCCTCTTCTTTCTTTCTCAATGCAATATATGGACTATCTTGCAATGCACATATATTTGGTATATGAATGTGGAAATATCTAAGGTTGGCATGATTTTAATATTATGTCCAAGTAAACACCACAAGACAATGAAAACCAGGTCACAAATTTTAATCTTTATAATGTTTGTTGTGTGAAATAATTTGGACTTGACTAGTTGATAGAAAATTCAGCACTATTTATCATTATAATGAAGATGTCTGGCTTAATATCTCAAACATGGCTGCAACCACTAGGTTATGGTCACATGTCTCTATTTTAGTATTGAGCTAGTATTTTATATTTAAACTAACAATTGTATTTTAGTGTATAATGAGTAATGGTTATATTTGTTGAGTTCATCATATTTTTGAATAAATAGGTAAAATTAATTGAATGGATGTTCAATAAGTGATCTCTATTTTTTAAACTAGGTCTTCATAGATAGGTGACAACTTTATATTACTATTTTTCTGGCAAACATAAATACCACATTTGAATGTAGTACTAAATGATTGATTTTTGAAATGTTGAACGTGAAACATTTAACATGAAATCCCCATTACATCTGAAAAATAGGTAAAAATAGTATTTAAACATATAATGAAGAAAGTTTAATAACAATTAAGAGCTTATTTAACAAATGACATTTTGTGCACAACTTATGTCTCCATAGATAAGTGGTAGCTTTAGATTGTTTTTGTTTGGTGCACACATGCCACAATCAAATGCAACTCTAAATTATTGATATTTTGGATTTTGAACTAGAAACCTGTTACACCCCAAATTGTGAAATTACTATTTGTTGATGGTGTTTTCTGCACAACAACAACTCAGACAAAATATAGTATCCTATCTCTCTTGAAAGGTTGATCTCTATGAACAAAGAGATAAACCCAAGGTCTCTCGGGCGTCAGGTCATGACAATGCAGTGAAACAACTCAGAGATAATGTGAAAATGTTGGTAATCACAAAGGGACCTTACAAAAAAAATTGTTGGAAACTCTAAACTTATTAGATTTTACAATCTAATGATACTTGAATGCTTAGTTTTAACCAAAGTTCAAAGAAATAACAAAAGATAAGGGTTTCAGAAATCCTAAGATTAATATTATTCCTAAGATCATCAATACTAATGATTAAATACTTGGAATAGACCAATCCCTTGAAACTAATTTCTGCTTAACCAAGGCTATACCTGCAATCTTATAGAAACAATCCAATCTTCTAAGGAATTAAAGATTTTCAGATCATGAACATTCATTCAAGCCAACCCTAGTTTTGCAATTGACATGAAAAAATACCCACAATTGAACTAAGCACATAAATGTAAGGTGCAGGTTGACCTTGCACAACAATCCCACAATCAAGAAGCTAGCCAAAGTATGAACTTGAGATTGCTACAACACTCCAAGCACTAAATAACAAGCACCATTAAACCATTTGACTCTAAATCTAAAATGAATTCAAACATTTCCAAGCAATTTCAAAGATAGAATAAGAACCATGCAAGATTAATCAATCCAACAAAGCCACCAATAATAACACAATGTCTTCACTTGCATTGAATCACCAGTTATAGAAACAATTCTAATATTCTGTGTTACAACACTTGCTTGAAATATGACTAACTCCTAACTCTAACCTTCTGCTCTAATCTTCTAGCGTCTTCTAACTCCATCTAATTATCTAATTGTCTAACCCTAGTCTTCTAACCCTTTACAAATGAGGCAAAATGCCATACTTATAAAGATTTCATCCTATGCTAGCCCAAGCTAGGGTTACAAAGAAGGTCGGCCACCAATCAGATTGGCCCAGACAACTTGCAATAAATCGCCACCATGTATTGAATGCATGAGGCACCTCCCTCAAATCAGCCTGGTATCTCTACAAATCCCAATTTAGACTGAATAAACTCCGCAAGTCCCTTCCGCCATTAATGCTCCACCCGTGCAAAGTAGAAGAATGGTAACATGCACGCAATGTGAGTTTGAATATGGGCCACCAATCAATAGCTGAGATAGGCACCACAAACGACTCTAATTGAGTCAAACCTATTTGAATCTACCATGTCACATCTAACTCAGATGAATGGCCAATGAACACACTGGTGAACCTTCTGTGTTTGAGTGAGTTCTACCTACTCGCGACCACAAAGTGTACTTGGATATATCTCGTGGATCCCGTAATATCTTCAAAGTACATTCATCCTCCTCTCAGACCCCGAGATAGAAGCACTTGCTCGATCCCACCTATACTCAAGAGGCCATGATTAATATCCAATATAGCATGAAATTCTGCATAATCCAGTGCAAATAACATGCTAATCATCAAAGAAATCCAAACAATAATCGAAATCCACTAAGAGTAGCATTAAAAATCCATCCTCAAAGTTCAAAATTTTCATCCCCTTGCGGAATTCAGGTCAGGAAGGAATTTTGGGGAATTCTGAGATAGGCGGATTTTAGCGATGAAAGCACAACCAACATTTAAAAACCAATCACCCAGCGTCCAAAACCCAAGAACCACTTGCAAATATTCTTGAATTATCCAAATCAATAATGTAATGCAGAGCCATTAACAATTAATTCATGAATTCCTTCATTTTTTGATAAATAATAGATCTTCAAAAAAATCCATTGGGGACGGAAATCTCTCAAGCCAGCAAGACTCAACACGCTTCAAAGGCAACAGAGTCTCATGAAGTCAACTCGTTTCAAACCATTCGCTGAAAAATTTGACCCGTGCGACCACAACTTGAGAATTCAACGAGGCGCAGGAATTTTGGGGAAATCTGGGGGAGACGAAATTTCGTGAAGCATTGAAATCTCTGGAAACAGTGCAGAACCAGCCCCGTTGGGTTTGCAAGTAGCTAGGGAAATTCGCCAAGGGAGGAAAATCCTGAAACCAAGGAAAAACCTGAGATTGACCCAAAGACTTAAAATTTCCAAAGTGTTACTTGAACAGGGGCACTTGCTAACTCATCCAGGGCGATCTAACAGTATTAGAAATTAACTCAAAATCAAACCATAGGTTCTCATGATGAACTCATGGTCACAGACTTAGCCACTCATAGGCTTCACTAAAACTTGACGAGGATCTCAAAATTCCAAGGCAAGGAATCTAAAAACAATTCTAGCTGGAAGCGGAAAAAAAATAGACGGAACTAGAGACAAAACAAGATAGAGGTGAAGACACAACCAGACGTAAGTGAAAGCGAAACAAGATGGAGGCGGAAGTGGAGCCAGAGCTGGAGCCGAAATAGAAACTGAACTGAGAACTTGGTGAAGATTTAAGGTTTAGTTTCATCCTACGCCCTGCCTCCAGAGATGAAAGAAAAAGGAAAACCGAAGAATACCCAAGGGAGGAAACCAACCCAAAGGCCACACACAAGCAAAACAACAAAGAAAATAAGGAGACAAGAGGTGGAGCTAAAACCGAAACGAAAACCAAACTGAGAACTTTGTGAAGGTTCAGAGTTTAGTTCCATCCTGCACCCTGCCTCCACAAAACAAAGGAAACAAAGTCTTAGGAGGAAAAGAGCAACTCCTAAGACCGAGAAAAAACACCAAGCACAAACAAAAGGAAAAAGGAACCCACTTCTAGAGAGGACATCCGTAAGAATCCTTGACCACTTGGAACTTCAAAATAGGGGCACTTTATAACCAAGACAAGCATTTAGGAACAGTCAAAAGTAGCCAAAACCTAGGACCAAAGGACCAAAGACCAAAATATCAATATTTTCAAAGACAAGCTCAAAAGGCAAGGCCACATAAAAGGGCCAAAAGACCAGGCAAAAGAGGGTCCCCACTTTCAGAGGGGCGTGTGTGCAAAAACTGCACAACACTATTTACTATTACTATGTACTACAAAATATGAATGTAATGTGAATTCAATGGATAAATAAGTTGTATATTTGTACTTTGTTATCACTGCTTTATGAATGAATGGCATCTCATTTAATATTATATGAAAGAATTCATTTATGTGATTGGATGAATATTGTGTTGATATTCTAACTATAGAGATGTATTATGTGTAATGCATATTTTGTTGAATAACTGACTACCTTGGACATGTTTTGAGAATGCAGATGTAGGTATATGTTCATTCCTTCAGGCGGAGGGGAAGTATCACTCAAGAGAAGGTCTTGGTTGGGTAACTAGTAACATAACCTATCTAAGCTTACACACACTACAGTAAAATAATTGAGTCAGGGAAGTAGGTAAGTCATCCTTAACGTAATGTTTCTGCATTAGTAAGGGTCTTGATTACTACTGAATGCATGCTTGGAGGATGTTTATCTATTTGATCTTGTGAGTCCTTCCTTATCCTATTGTGTTTGTTTGTGTGGTTGAATGAGTGTTTGGATATATGCATATATGCATATGTCAGCATACACGTATGATGGATATAATGGGATGTCCATACGAGTGTGATGACATATGTATAGACATGCATATATGTATATAAATGTTATTATAATGTTATGTGTCTGAGCTTTTTTTCGATACATATCTACATCAAAATTATGCATGTATATGAGTATATACATACATCGATCCGTGTGTTAGAGCATAATCATATACATATATGTGTAAGTAGAGATACTTATAAACATACTAACATGGGGGATCAATTATATATATGCAAATATATATACTTAACGAATGTATGTATTGATGAGAATATGATAAGAAAGGGTAACCTAATATATATGTGTGTGTGTGTGTGTAGCATATTAAATATGTATGTGTACATATGAGTACATGCGTACTATTTGATGGGTAATGATAAACAAGGATGTATGCATTTGAGATATTGAATGGAACATTTATGTTGCTATATAATATATATATATATATATATATAAATACACACATAAGTAGTAATGCTTAATAGAGGAGTGTGTAAATGTATATGTATAGATATATATTATATTATTACAATATAATTGCTATCTTGTTTGTATTCATTTGTATATCAAATGCATATATATTGTATACCTATATAGATCAACATATATAGTTACCAATGTATAAAATTGAATGGCTTAGATATATATTTATCTCATATATATATATATATATATATGAGTATTTATATGTATAAAGCAATTGAAGTAATAGCACCGCCTTTAAACCATAGTCGATGGCTTTTGAAATACATTTGAAATTTCATATTTAAAAGAATATTAGCAACATATACTATGCACAAACCTTGCATAGGGAGGATGTCTTATATGTTTGGAGATCAACTATCTAAAGCAATGATTTTCAACCGATTATAATGCTATATGCATATGAATTTGAAGTCGATTCATCCTCATAGATTGGTGACCGAACTTTGAGATGGTTACGACTATTCTTCTTGAGCTACTTTTTGTGCTCTTGCTGTCAATACTAAAAGAGAGTTTGAATCTGCAAAATTTGCATCCTTTAAGTCGATAGTGAGAATAAATTGATGCCATTATGGATCATAGTCTTGGGCAACATAATTACCATGATTTGTTGTAAAAAATCAAACAACTATTAATATATTGAAATAATTGGTGACTTTATCTAATTGATTTAATGTGTGAGTGGATACTCAACATAGACTTAGTTGATGCTTTTGTTGGGTGGCATACTCTTGTTATTGACTATTTCTCTTGAGGATGAAACCATGCCACCTTTGTATCCTTTTAACCATAGAATTCTACTTTATGTTGACAGTTCAAATTCTATCACATGGAGAGTTGATTTGGTCTCCAATTTCTATCAATATGAGGGTTGATTTGTTGATACTTGAGTTGAGTCTTTTCTTACATGATCACCACCTTTTGAGTTGTGTAGGTGGTTTTTCTACACATGCTTGCTGCTGTAAAATCATGCAAAACTATAGGCAGTGTTGTTACTAGTTTGTTGTATAAATATCAGCAAGAGTTCATTTATTTGGGATGCATCATTATTCTTCTTCTATGTGTTATTTCTTGTCCAAAAGTATCTACATTTTGTATGCTTTTCTATCTGCAATATTCTATCAAAACAATGAGTGAGAGCCTTGAGTATTGAGAGAGTTTTATCATCCTTTAAGAAGAAGCATTTTCCAACTTGAGAGTTAAGAGTTGTGAGACTTTGTTGGAGGATCAATATCAAGAAGTTGTTCTAAAAGTGTTGTGACTACAACTAGTTGAATTGGAAAGCTTAAATACATGTATGAGGATATTCTACTTTTATTTATTCTATTTTTGAATGAGCTATGTCTTGATTGATTAAACT
Source organism: Sequoiadendron giganteum (assembly GCA_007115665.2). NCBI lineage: Eukaryota > Viridiplantae > Streptophyta > Pinopsida > Cupressales > Cupressaceae > Sequoiadendron > Sequoiadendron giganteum. The sequence continues at coordinate 266,816,617 of CM021100.1, read as the reverse complement.
AGTCTTGTTGTTACTTGCACATAGAGGAAAGTATTGTTTGCTTTGAAAGAAAAGTGGAAACTATTTACTTTGATTGTGCATTATTTGTAGTTACTCCATAATAAGATAATTATGTTTATCATAAGTATTGCATACTAGATATGAATAAGCATGGAAAGCATAAGGCTCATTCATAGCTTTAACCCCTTTTAATCAAAGAGGTGATACTCTCAATTGGATTCCTCTATTGATATGACAACTCTTCGATTGAGGCCATGCTTTGTGTTTGTATTTACTCCATGATAGGAGAGATGTTTTTCATAGATATTATTATACAAGATATGATTAGACATGGGTAAGAGAGATTGTTTGTCATAGGTATTGTTATTATGATAGATATGATCAAATGTAGACAAACTAAGGAACACTCATAGCTAGATATTTAATTATGTTAGATGGCTAGTAGGTTACTCCTTGGATTGTTATCTAGTGAAGGGAGGGAACTAGTAGGTTACTCCTAGGAACATTATCTAGTGAAGGGAGGGTGTTGGTGGAATAAATAATTTATTTACGCTTGCATAAGTTTACTTAGGCATAATATTTAATTAAGTCCTAGGTTGCATTATTAGATAAATCATTAATATGGGATAAATTCCCCTTTCCATGTATGTAGGAAAGATTCCTTCTAGAAACCTTATCTAGGAATGCATATTCACCTAGGTGGGTTGTTAGATGTCTCATGTAATAGGATTTAGACACTTGTCATAATCTTGTCTAATCCTATCTCTCAACCTTGCCTTTATAAGCAAGGCATCTCATGTACATTTTTATCAATTCAATCAATTTAATCTTGCATTGTGAAGCAAGATTTATTGCCATTTTCTCTCTTGTGGAAGTTGTTTTGGTATAGCAACTATTCCTAGGGGTGTTGGGGAGTCACCATTAACTCCTTCATGGTATCAAAGCATGTTTGATTCTAACATGGTATCAGAGCCCCAGTGTTGCAGATTCCTTCCCAGATTTGAGGGTTTCATGTTGGCTTGAAGATTTTGTTGGGTGCATTTTGAGGTTTCATTGACCTCACGATTGAATCCAGAGCGTCAAAGAAAGTCAGGTTTTCCTTTCGTTTTGTCAAATTTGGTTATGTTTTGTCAGATCTACAAAGGTTTGAAAAAGTGTGAAAAGTCACTAATCTAGGAGGTCACTAAATTTTCGGAGCACTTTGGACCCAAATCTGCATCACCATTGTGCTCAGAAGGCCTCACAGACGAATTTTGACTCCCAATTAGTCTATTTTCGATAAAATTTATTTTTTGGCAATTTTTATTTTTACCTTAATAGGCCGTACGACCCCCAAGGCGAAATTTTCTTTGCAGAAAAAAAAATTATTGTAAAAATAATTTATGCACTATTTATTTGTCTTGGGCAAATTTTTATTTATTTCGGGCTAAACATTATTGTTTGGGGCAATTTATATTATTTGTGGGTCGACATATTCTAGCATATACCGTGGATCTACAAACCCAAATAATATAAATTGCCCCAAACAACAATGTTTATCTGTGGTCACATATATCACATCCTCATCGATATCCGTAGGTCATAAATATGGTACAGGTACTTTGTATTGACCGCAGGTTTTAAATGCTTTGATCTTTGTTTTCAAAGTTTATATATATATTTCACACTTTTGTAAATTTTCCAAAAGGCCGACATAGTTCTTAATTAAATTCCTATTGATTCGGCATTTTAAAAATATATTAAAAAACCTTGCTTTGATTAAAAAACCGCCCATATATTATGTGGAGCCGAAAATTTTAGGCCAAGATTTTTTTTTTTTGCCCTTAGCTTGCCCCCAAATATCTTAAAATAGGGATTTTTTTCAAATTGCCATAACTTTCACTCACGGAGGCAAATTTTTTGAAACGAAATATCGCTGGAAAGCTAGAAGTCTCAATTTTTCAGTGGTGTAGCTATTTTTCAGTTTTGTGGCAGTTTTTGCTGATTGAAATCAGATCATGTATTTTGGTTCCTAAGCTCGTAACTTCTTGTCATGATCTCCGATTTTTGCAATTCTTGTGATGTTGGAAAGGTATTGAGGAGATCTATCCAGCCATCCATGCATTTTTTCCAGATTTTGTCCTAGGTATTTTGTGATTTCAGATTTTGCCTAGTGGGTCTATTGAAGGATACTTGGATATTTTGGCAGTTGGGAAAGTGTTGTTTTGATCATTGTACTTAATTTCAACTATATTGTATATGTTGATCTCATATTGTATCATTTGAAAAGTGTATCATCATTGTAATAATGGGTTATTCAACTCATCCATCTGTAATAGTTTTGACTAGGGATAATTATGAGTCATGGCAAAAAGGCATCATAACACATTGTAAGTGGCTAAAATTTTTGCCACATCTTTATGGACTCATTCCTGAACCAGAAACAACATATAGGAAATTAGTTTGGGGTAATAAGAATGATCATATCATAGGATTGATTGGTTCTAGTTTCAGTGCAAGCATCTTCAATGAGACCTATCATAAGGTATTCTCAGACATGTCATGCCCACACACAATTTGGACCAAAGTTTGGGAAAATTTTGGAGATCCACACAAGCCTCCATTCCCAAATGATCTTGCTTTAGATTGCCTAATTCCACTTGATGATGTTGAAAACATACCCTATGATGATGACACCTTAGAGGAGATTGAATATGATGCAGAACTTGGGCATCTTGATGATCCTGAGACTTCTCCTACAACTCCTACTTCTCTAGTTGATATCACACATTCATCTTTTGTTGATGAGTCATTGAGTGCTTCCATTGATTCATTGCAATAGGTATTTGATAGTCTTCCTGATTGGGATTCCTATTTGACAGACATTGCTTCTTTGTTTGTGGAGTCTCACATTGTAGATTTGGAGGACCAATTTGAGGGTTTATCTCTCCTATTTGATGATAGTCATGGATCAACTATTGTCACTTCATGTTCATCTTCAGATTTTGTTTGAGATCAGTTTCCACTTGTTCCTGGTTTGTCATAGTTTGTTGTGATTGGGTATGTACTTGATTGGATTGTGGCATCATCTTCATCCAAGAGCTTGGAAACACATGAGAAAATTTCAGAGACACAATCTTAATACATATGGATTCCTCTTCCTATCACTTCCTATCCAGAATGGGAAGCATGCCTGTAGTTGTACTTGGTGTATCTTCTTCCTAAGGGGACAAACATTGTTTGTAGACATTGGATTATGTTTTGTCTTCAAACATTAACCATATTTGCAGGTGATTACACATTGTGGGGGGATATCTTATCTCTCTACTTCCCTCTTATGGGGGGGGGGGGTGGGTAATTGATTGTATATACATGATGGATGTAGTCCTTGGGGGCTATCATTGAGTCCTCCATACATCATGTTTTTTTCTTTTTTCTTTTCTCTATTTTGGAGAGGAGTTTTGTCCCACTAGGTTTTCTCCGCTTGTGAGAGATTGATTGCATTTCCATTTACATTTGTACATGGGTACCTAACATGGCCTAGTAGTCGAGACCCATCATTGCATATTTGCATCATTTGCATAATAATTTCCTTCCTTGCAATTATGGGGGGGTGTTGGTGTAATTAATTATTTAATTACACTTGAATAAGTTTACTTAGACATAATATTTAATTAAGTCCTAGGTTGCATTATTAGATAAATCATTAATATGGGATAAATTCCCCTTTCCATGTATGTAGGAAAGATTCCTTCTAGAAACCTTATCTAGGAATGCATATTCACCTAGGTGGGTTGTTAGTTGTCTCATGTAGTAGGAATTAAACACTTGGCATAATCTTGTATAATCTTATCTCTCAACCTTGCTTTTATAAGCAAGGCATCTCATGTACATTTGTATCAATTCAATCAATTTAATCTTGCATTGTGAAGCAAGATTTCTTGCCATTTTGTCTCTTGTGGAAGTTGTTTTGGTATAGCAACTATTCCTGGGGGTGTTGGGGAGTCACCATTAACTCCTTCATGGTATCAAAGCATGTTTGATTCTAACAGAGGGAACTAGTACTTTGCTCGATGAGTTGTGTTTCCTTAGGTTGTTTAAAAGATAGGTTATCATGGGGAGTATCTTGCCCATGGAGAGGGATTGCCTAAGCATAGATATAATGTCCTTAAGTCAAAAAAAGATTTCTTATAGTGTAAGTGAATGGTAGAACATCATTCAAAGTACTGAATGAGATAATTTGGTCAAAGTAGTGGGAATGTCTAAGACTCCACTGAAGAAGTGTGATGTCGAGACTCCACTGTCAGTTCACTGTGTCCATTCAAATGCATGAGGGCTACCTAGCGTAGGTTATAAATCTTGTTCATGTAGGGAACAACACTAAGCTCAAAGTGGTATGTCGTACGGGGTTACCCAACCAATACCTTCATTAAAGGGAAGGGCCATCTATCATTTATAGATGTGCAGGGGACCACATATGAGTCTGTGGTTGGGAAAAAAGTGCTTGAGTGATGCTTCTCCTCCTTAGTAGGCGATAGAAGACCAAGGTTTTGAAAGGTGGATTCCTGGACCATCTATATCTTATCCTTTGAAGCTTGGTGGAGTTGTGTTTGTAGTAGTGTACATTCTTGGAATATTGTAATTTGTGAAACTATTATATTGGAATGGAATCCATATTGAATATTGTATGACATCTTGTTCAATATGCTATCTATGTTATTGGAAGAGATTTTTCTATTTCTATGTCATGGAATCATGTTTAGTTCACTTAAGGTGAAAACATTGGAAATTTTACTATGAAGAACATCAGGGTTGTTACAAAACCTATTACTTGGAATGCCCATTACACAAAAAATAAAAAATAAAAGGCTATATAAAAATTAAATAGTTATAAATAATATAAGACTATTTAAAAGTAATTATTTGTAGTAAGTAGTAAATTTTTCTATTTTCTCCTTAAGGTATTCTATTCAAAAATTTGCATAGTGATTTTCACACATTGTTTAAAACATTAAATATAGAATAACATAAAAGAAACCCAAAATCTTCGTATGTGGAGGAAATGTGACCGCTTACGAGTGTAAATTAGTTGAAGAAAATTTTGTGTTGTATTTTCATTCATAGAGAAAGTGGGTGCATTGTGAGGTGTGTGAATTCTTGTTTGATTAATAGGAAGTGCATTTGAGTAGATGTTAGAAGTTTGGATGTCTTTTAACATTGGATATCAAAGATCATAATGATAAAAAAAAGTTATAGGTAGTCACTAACTTTGGATACCACTTGGATGAGGTAGAAATAAATGACCTAAAATTTGATTTCAAATAGTATTATATTTCAAAAAGGGTTATTTAATTACATACATTTATATAAAATAGAGAAAATATTTTCATATTAGTATAGGATTACAATATTTTAAAGATCATGGAGTAACTTCACCTAATAAAATACACAAACAATAACTACTTGTAATAACATTTATTGTTATGAATAAAATGGGAATAATGATATAGATTTAAATAAAAATAGTTCTTCCTCTTGTCTTGCATGAATTAGCAACATGCAAATAGACTACAGTATAAGAAGATTGAACTTAAAAATCCACATTCATAAACATTCATATTCATTTTAACAAAATTATAAACCTTTTCTTGAAATGGATAGGTATATAATTTTTTTGAGGATAGGTATTTTTTTAGTTTATTTCTATTTGACAATACCCTTAAGCAATCCTCTTCTTTATTTCACAATGGAATATATGGGTTGTCTTACATGTGCACATAGATTTGATATATGAATGTGGCAAATATAATTAGACTGGAAATGAATCATAATCGTGATATAAATACTAATATGTCATTGGCGATCAATTTTGTCAATCTCGATTACTCTTTCACATGATAAACCTTGTGATTTATGACTAATTAAATTGTGTGCCATTTTTAGAGGAATCTAGTGATGTCCACTATAAATTGGGATGATTTGATTTGTAGTGGTAAAATTTATGGATAATGGATCCTAAGTCTTCTTGAGACAATCATGGATGTGATGGAAATGGTCCTAAGTAGCCTTAGGGATTGATTGGCATAATTATTAGGTCCTTAAGCAAGTAATATGTTATCTCAACAATCGCTCCCCATGGATACAAAATAAAAATTAAAAAGTAAACCTCTCTTTTATTTATCTCTTATCTCTATGAATCATTCATATGAACTAACTATTCAAAAGTTATTCTCTCATTTTTCTATCTCTTTCACTCTATGTCTCTTATCTCTACCTCTCTCTAGCATTCTCTCTCTTTCTCTATTTCACTTTAGATATATCTATTTTATTCTCTCTCTTAAATTCTCTCATCCTCTCACTCATCCTTCTCTCCATTTTCCTTAATCTTATCTCTATTTATCCTATATATTAGAAACATATTTAGTGATTTAATATAATTTTATAATCTATATATATCTATTAGAAATGTATTTAGTAATTTTAAATTATGTGCCTAATTGAATTGATTTTTACCATCATAAATAATGTTTAATTTTTGGTGCAATGCAATGAATTTACCATGGTGATAGGTACATATACCATTGAAAATGTATGCCTCATTAAGCTTAATTGAACTACTAATTGTCAATTATATTCATAAAGATCATCAATAGTGGCATGGTGTGATGGTTGAGTTGTGTTGTTATTATTTCCATCAAGGATCAAACCCCATTTGGGTGGAAATGTTGAGAATTTATAATGGGGATGAGGTCCCCCACTTGTGACCTTACTGGTTCATAGCTTCGGGTAAAATTTTTTTACCCCTTTTTAAATGTTTTTTTGCTTTCATACAGATCTAAAAAATATCCAATTCTTGATCCTATCCAATATCACAATTATTCTTAATTTTCCCTAAGTCCTAATCCATTTTCCTCTTGGTTCTAACCTAATTTACTATTTCCTAATTCCATATTCATGCCTCCCACATAAATCTAATTAATTAAATTTTCTCATATAACCATGTAAAAGTGAATAAATAAATAAAAATATTTATTTTATTTATCGCCACTCATCTCATGACTATCTCCCAAATTTAAATTTCAAATTAAACATTTATCAATTAATCTCCTCCTTCCATCTCTCAACTACCCAACCAACCTTATCTAAGCCATCCATCTCTTATCAGATATCCAACACTGACCTCCCTCCTTGGAAACATATGAATAAACCATCCATAAAAAAAATTGAGAATCCAGATTTCATGTATCATTATGTTATCATCCTAAATAATCAATCACCCCCACAACAATGTCATGCTTTTAGTTCAAGCAATTAGATCTATCATTATGAGCAAAACCACCTTCATGGTGCAACAAGAGTCAATATGGGTAAAATTATATTTGTTTGCTCTAGTCATGGTCACATTAAATGTAGATTGCAATGTTTCCTATTTACACTTATTTATTTTTATTTTAGTCTAAAAATTTTATGTATAGATTTTTGGCACACCCCCTTTCTACATGATTAAAATAATTTAAATCATTAAATCCTTCATGAATAACAACACGAAAATAAATAAAATAAATTAAAAAATTATTCTATTCCTCACCACCCATCTCATAACTAACTTCTAACTATCTCTAAAAACTTAATTTTAAATTAAATAATTTTCCATTTCCCCCACTCTACATCTCTCAACTACCCCACAACCTCAATCTATGTCATCCATCTCTCATCAAATCTTCACCATTGATCTCCCTCCTTGCAAAAACCTATAAATCCACCATTTGTGAACCATTTTGAGGATTTGAATCATTGCATCACTATGTTTTCCGGGCTTGAAAGATCAATCATTGTCACTAAAATGTCACATTTCTAAATTTTAAGTAGCCAAATTCATCAATATTATTAGAACAACCACTTCATGAAGCAATAAGTGTATTATTGATTTCTTTTCTCTAACTAAGGTTGTATTAAGTGTATATTGAAGGGTTTGATATTTGTATTTATTTATTTTTGGTTTGTTTATATATTTCATGTATACATTTTTAGCGTGCCCAATAGGAATCTTGTCACTCTTTAATATTTATTTTTTTAAGTTTCGCTAACCAATTATAATTTTTAATCCTTTTATAGAGAAATTAAAGGGTGAAATTTTACAAGGATTTATGATCTCCATAAATTTAAACAAAAACCCTAATTTGAAAATAATTGGTAACATATTTAAGTGGTTGAGAATAATTTTACAAAACAATTATTACACTTTTAGGATCCCGAAGCAAGGCACTTCAAAAAACTAAGGTGCATATAATTGATATTGTGTAATTTATTTTAATTTTATTATTTAAAAATATTTGTTTATATCTTGCAAATGAATTAGAAATTTTCCCAATTTTTTTTATTAAAGTTGTATAAGAATTCATGAAACCTAATATCCAAAAATTATATATTGATGATCAAACTTGTGTGAATTATCTCAATTTTATCATTTATTATAAATATTCTTTTTATTTCACAAACCAATGAATTTAAGGGTTTAAGGGTTGATGGATTAGGGTAGAGAGGGAGGGATGGAGGGAGGGAGATATAGAGGAGAGAAGAAGAGGGAAGGAGAAATATAGACGAGGGTTGAGGATCTAATCTATAGGGTAGAGGGTTAAGAATTGAGGGTATAGGGTTGAGGGTATAGGGTATAGGGTTGAGGGATTAGGGTTGAGGGTCCAATGTATAGGGTAGAGGGTAAATGGGTTGAGGGTTTAGGGTTTAAGGGTTTAAGGGTTTAAGGGTTGAGGGTTGAGGGTTGAGGGTTAAGGGTTGAGGGATTAAGGGTTAAGGGTTTAGGGTTTAAGGGTTGAGGGATTAATGGTTGAGGTTTGAGGATTTAGGGTAGAGGGTTTAAGGGTTGAGTGCTTAGGTTTGAGGAATTAGGGTTGAGGGTAGAAGGTTGAGGATTTACGGTTTACAGTTTAGGGTTTAAGGGTTTAGGATTTGAGGGTATAGGGTTGAGGGATTAGGGTAGAGAGGGAGGGAGAGATGGAGGGATAAGTGAGATAGAGAGAGGGAGAGAAGAGGATGGAAGGAGAGAGAGAGATGAGGGTTGAGGACCTATAGGGTTGAGGGTTTAGGGTATTGGATTGAGAGTGGAGGGTTGAGGGATTAAGGTTGAGGGATGAGGTTGAGGGTTTAAGGGTTTAGGTTTGAGGGATTAGGGTTGAGTGTTGATGGTATAGGGTTGAGGGATTATGGTTGAGGATATAATGTACATGGTAGAGGGTTGATAATTGAGGGTTGAGACTTTAATGTATAGGGTAGATGGTAGAGGGTAGAGGGTAGAGGGTAAAGGGTAGAGGGTAGAGGGTTAAGGGTTTAAGGGTTGATAGATTAGGGTTGATGGATTCAGGGTTGAAGTTTGAGGGTTTAAGGTTGATATTTTAAGACTTTAAGAGTTTAATGGTTTAAGGGATAAGGGTATGGGTTGAGGGATTAGGGTAGAGGGTAGAGGGTTTAAGGATTAAGGGTTTAAGGGTTGAGGGTTGAGGGTTTCAGGGTTGAGGGTCCAATATATAGGCTAGAGGGTATAGGGGTTGAGGGTTTAGGGGTTGACGAATTAAGGGTTGAGGGTTTAAGGATTAGGGATTAGGGTAGGTGGGGAGGGATGAAGGGAGGGAGAGATGTAGGGAAGGATAAATATAGATGAGGGTTGAAGATCCAATGTGTTGGTGTTTTTTCCAACTAGGCTTTGAAACTCTCTAAGAGGTAGCCAACCTCTATATTCAAGAACCAGAAAGGCTAGTGGCCAACTGATAGGAAATAGTATTGACACACATTTCCCCTGCACTTCAGGCTTTGTAAGACCTAGGGGGGTAACCCTTTAGCAACATCTAAAAATACAGACTCACAAGTAACATGATATTGCTTAACAGATAATGCTCTCACAAAATTATGCTGAGAAACCTAAAATATCACTCAACATTGGCAAGATATTGAATAAATTTCATCAACCATCATGGAGAACATGACAAACACTACTCAACAAAACAGATTTGAAAAGATTTTTTGATTTAAAGAGTTGGGACCAAACTGAAAGCAACAAAAACATGATAATGGACCAGTGCCATAAAAATGGGCTATGGAGTCATATAACTAGCATTCATCTTTCAGTGTTGAACATGCTCTGAAGGTCTTGCAAATGTTGTCACATTATGACAACTAGACCACTGAAGCTTTATCTGATAACTCTTCTTATAAATCCACCTAATACATAACACTCTTGTCACATTTGTCAAAGCAATTACACTATCCCTGAACAATAGGCAATAATAAATGCAGCTTGTGCTTTATTAAAGAAATTAAATCATTCATAGAATAGAAGGTAACAATAGATGTAACTCAAATGCAACAAATGTGCATGAAAAGACTCAGACAATTTTATTATTGAATCTGAAAGAGCATTACAGTTCAGCCATGGAGACAACTATCAGTTAAAATATGAACATAAAAGAATAATTCATAACACACACTTTCATATTAAATGACTAATAGTCATATTTCCCCCTAGCTTTACAATCTACCCATAGCTTATGCATGACTTGCAAAGCTTTCAGAAAAATTAGAACCTTGAATATTGAGAAGAGAAGAGAATAAAATATAAGAAGAGAAGCAAATAGGAGCAGCCCTAAACTTGATCTGCCAATGCCACCTAGAAGCTCCATTCACCGTTGATCATCAATTTGCAAAGCCTCTCTCATCTCTCTGCAACAAACTTATTTTGTCTTCAAAACTACCTTTGCCTCAAGTTGTTTTGCAATTGAAAATCTTCCCATGTGGAGAATCTCTATTTTACCTTGCCGTGTAAAAAATGCCTCTTTCCCGTGAAAATTCTGTTTATGTTCTCTTTTACAATGCTGCACTTTATATTCATCCAAAATATTAATGTTTTGCAACTTCAATATTTGTCCCTTTTACTTCCAACATATAATAATAATGTTTATAAAGTGACAAAATTCACTTTATTCCTAGTACAGTTTAATTTATTTCTAGCCAAAACACCTCACCTTGCCACTTCATGAAAATATTTGCTCTCCGTGAAAGCTCATATTTTTAGTTCATAAAGTGAATAAATTCACTCTACCTTTATATATTAAAGTTTTATAACTTTAATATTTATGCCTTGGCCACATTTTATAACCCAACACATAGTCTTCATTTATAAAGTGAATAATAAATTCACTTTAACCACACTCTTCCTTTCACCTTCAGTTAAAAAATCACCTTGATGCCCTTTCACTTTTCACTTGTAACACTCCCAAAAGTAAATAATTTCAAAGAAAACACTACGGCGCACAAATAATCTTACCCATGGCCTTTAAAATACTAGCCCAACAATAAAGATATTTTATCTTTAGCCCATGAAATTTCACCTTAATACTTTCTTCCTAGCTGAGACTTTTAACTTCACATTGTGAAGATTGCGAAATCATTTAAAACAATTTATCCATATTTGAAAGAATCTTCATTTTTTAACCATTGGGTAAGCAAAATATTTTCCCAATCAATTGCCCTCTTTAGAGTGAAATCATTAATCATTGAGCACATTAAATTTTAAGATTTTCACCCATTTAAAAAAAAAAATGAATGAAGTCCTTTGAAAATTTCACCATCGGACCCTTCGTTCACTTTAGCCATTCTTACAGGGCCCACACTCTAGGTGGAAAAAATACACACATTGCGCAATCCTTTGAGCAAGGTCATCAATTACCTTGCATGGTTCGTGGGATGAAGCCATGTACCCCCCTCTGTTCTGAGCCGTCAATCACTCCTTCATCCTTTGTTTGCCCTAATCTCACCTGTTCACACTTCTGCAAGTCTCGGATGCTCCTCCACTACTTGAATGGTGGCACCATCACGTGAGGGTGCCTTTGCCAAGTACCTTTGCTTAAAAGTTACTAAATCATTTTCAACAATTCCATTTTGTGCATACTCCAGGTTAGATGGCGCCCCATTTTCAAATCTCTATGCTTTGATGGATGCTCATGCCCTTCTCTTCCCTCTACTGTATGATATTTTTCAATAAATCCATTATGTTCATAGCCTGTAATGGTAGACCTCATTGGTGCCACATTTGCAAGGCTCAAGCCTAATACATTTGCTAAATATTTTCAATAAATCACCTTCCAATATTTTCTCTAAATTCATCTTTCAACAGATTCTCAGCTAGAAAACTTTCAATCAAATCAAGAGTGACAATGATTATGTTCTGCAAAACCACTTTGATAGCTTTGACCTTCTTTTTGGCAGGAGACTTAGGTAATTTAACAATAGATTTGGCTTTAGATCCATACTCTAGGGTGCCATTTGTTTTGTAAGTGTGTCTTTGGATTAGTGTTTGCACAAAGAGTCATCAAAACCTTGGCCTTGTCATCCTTAAAAATAATCCTCTGGCATTGAATTCCAATTCATTATTCAAGACCACAACACACCTTCCTTGAAGAACAATTGCCAAAATTGATTCCACACAAGTGGGATAGATATTGTTGTTAGAATCCAAGATCACCTGCATGAAATAACCTATTACATGCAAAAGACATTCAGAACAAAACAAGATCTGTAAACCTCAAAGTGTAAAATGCATTATCTGAATCTCAATTATTACAAAGAGATCAATCCTTATGAAGGAGATCAAGAAACCCTAAAAGGGAAACCCTAGTGTGCACACTTAATAATTAATCAATTATTAATGTGCCTAAGTTTAGCTTAAGCAACTAGAGGAATAAGTGACTTAATTAATTAACCAGTATGATATAATTAATTAAGCATATAAATTATTACTCTAACACCCCCCCTTAAGATTAACTTAGGAAGAAGCTAAAACACTAGAAGAAGATGCATGCAAGAAAAGATGGGTCCCGACAACTAGGCCTGATCAGGTACCCATTTACAAATGAAAGAAAGAGGTAGAGGAGGAAAACCCAGTGGGACAAAACCCCCCTACAATGATATGACATGCTGTAAAGAAGCACTGGAAGAACACTATAGAGTAACACTGGAACCGCAATCTGGCAAGCAAGGAAAGATACTTTTGTCTACAAGAAACCATATCAGAATCATAATGATGCAACAGCAGACCCGATGCCACAGAACACTCGAAAACTCCAAACGGGAACAACGCTGGAATCTATGAAGCAGCAGTCGATTATTAAATGATGTATAACTGAAAATGAAGTGTAAAGATGCAAGTGGCACTCTCCCAACTGTCAAAAAATCCAAGTAATCTCCAAAACACCCATCGGGCCAAATCTGGAATAATGAAAAACTTGTGATAGATACAGAAAAAAGTGCATGGACAGCAACATAAAGCTCCTCAATACCTTTCCAACGTCGCAAAGATAGCGAAAATCGGAGATCGTGGCAAAGAGTTATGAGCTTGGAAGCATAAAAAGTGCATCTGACTTAAAACAGAAATAAATGCAGTAAAACAGAAATAAATGCAGTAAAACAGGAAAATACTGTAAAAAAATAGCACCACAGGATAGTGCTCGGAACCAGCTTTCCGGCGATATCTCGTTTGCCCGATTTCGATACCGTATGCCCAAGTTATGCCGAAAACAAAAAAAACTGCTCTTTTAGGGCAAACTAGGGTTAGGAGGGGCAAGGAGGGGCCGTACAGACGCTGACGTCAGCGGTTCATGGGCATAAATTTGACGGCCTACAGGCCGTCGCAGCAAAAAAGCGCCCCCGTGCAGAAAAAATTTGGTAGAGCCCCTGGTCGTTGATATGACCAAGGGCTTGGAACTAGAGTTGGCCGGGGGCCGGGCGAGGAGCTCCCGGTCCCCCATATGATCTTGGACTGCCCTGGAGGGCCCACGGGGGCTGACTGGGACCAGCGGCTGGATGGGGGAGCCACCGGTGGCTGGCGGCGCGCGGGTGGCGCGGTGGTGGCCGCCCGGTGGAGCGGTGGCGGCGGGACCATTTTAACTGGCCGCGCAAAACTTCATGCGCCAAATTGAATTTTTTTTCACGATTTTCGAAAAAATTACCTCGTGAAGCATGCTGGGGAGGCCGTACGGCTTCCTTGGCAAAATTTTTTTGCCTCAGGAACCAATTGCTCGAAAATGGACGATTTGACAGGCGTTTCTAGGGTTTTGGGGCGCTGCGAACGCGATGGCGACGTCCGTTTGAGCCCATAGTGTCCCGAAAATTTGGCTACCCCCAGATCTTGCAAAAAAAGATGCTTGTGGAAACCCTTGCACTTGAAACTCACTGAGAAGCCATATCTTCAGATCACGAACAGGCAGCGGCAGGTCTGGAGCTCTGATACCATGTTAGATTTCTAGGATCAAAAAGATAGAAAACAAGCACAAAGTTGTAAAAACCCCATTTATTGATTGAAATCAAAGAGCTAACTAAATAGGAGAAAACAAGAAGATCCAGATCCACAAGATGTGGAAATCAAGATCAAGATCCACATGAAGTGGAAAGGACTGAGGTGTGAATTCAACTAGGTTCAACTAACAAGGACACCTAACTAGGCTTAATTAAGCTAGGTGTAAAGCTGACTTGAGTACACCAACAATTGTCACTTCATATTCTTATCATTTTCTCTTGAAATTTTCTCCCAACACCTCACATGCTTTCTAAATATCTTGCAACCTCTCAAACAACTTGGCAAGATTAACTGGTGTTATGACCTTGTTCCATAGTGACTTGAGTGAAACACCATCTTCATTTGTAAATGAACTCATTGTCAATGTAACCCTTTGTCACTCTATCCCTATATCAGGTGCACCCTTAACATCGTTTGCATTTAAAACCTCATTTAAATCATTATGCTCAATGTTGGTTTCAGACACATCTCCCTCTTTCAAATTTAGTGTTGAAAACTTTTATTTCCACCATTATGTGAATCATATAGGGCCTCAAGAGAAGGTGATTAGCAACATGAAGACTGCCATTTTTTTATCATACCTAGGAGCATTCTATACCATGTCTATTCCATCAAAAATAATAAATTTGAAGTAGTTGCAAATTACCTGCACTTGCATTCTCATAACAGTGCAAAGCATGTCGGGTCCCCATGTGGGCCCAACTTTTTTTTTTGTTTTCAAACAAATTTAATGCTCAAAATGTCCAGACACAACTTCTGGGTGTATTTGGACTGAAAACATGAACTGGGTTTTGATTAAAACTTGTTTTTAGGCACTTTTGCAAAATGGTCAAAACAGGCCAGGTTGACTCTGGAATCGGCCTGCGAAATAGGTCAAATGACCCCGTGAAGCAATGAAAACTTGCAGACATGTAGAAATTTGACCCAAGAATGCAGTGAAACAAATGGATTGGTGAAATGTATCACAAGGAGGAAGATATTAATACGTAAAGTTTCTTAGGTGAACTTTCTAAAACAACAGTTTGTTCAGAATCAACTAAAGGTCACCCAATTGCTATTTTGAAAATATAACAAATCAAATCTTGGCAAGCTGCCACCAGACATAGTAGATCATTTAGGTACCCTAAGCATGTGTGCAAAAGGAATTTTCTTGAACCAACACTGATCAAAAGATATTGACGCTCAAAGTTGGCCTCTCAAAAAAGTTTCTGAAAGTGCAAATACAAAACTGAAGAAATTGCATTTGGTTTCGATCTATTAAAAATAGAAAATCAGATCATGAGGCTCTGAACACTAACATACGAGCTCATCTAGGTGGGGAGAGTGTAGAGAAAAATCTTTTTTTCATGACAATCATCCGGTTGCAAAATGGAAGCTTAAACTGGAGGCAACTTTGCAAAACTGAATGTTTGCAAACAACATTAAAGTGCCAAAACCCTTCAGCTTCACTTTTCAAAACTCTATCAAAACTTATTGTGGTAAGTTGAAAATTGACACGCACATTCACAAATGTCAATTGAATATGTCTGCAAATGAGTTTTGCACGAAAATCAATAGGCTTCAAATTCTGACCCTCCAAATTGGGTCACTCAGATTGATTCATCAAGTGCAGAGGCAAAATTTTGAAATAGGCATCTCAAATTTGCAAAATTTGAGAGTGCCATCACAATGTATAGGTTAGAGAGTTGAGAATTGAGGGTATAGGGTACTGGGTTTATGGTAGAGGGTTAGGGTTGAGGGATTAGGGTTGAGGGTCTAATGTATAGGGTTGAGGGTCCAATGTATAGGGTAGAGGATATAGGGGTTGAGGGTTGAGGGATTATGGTTGAGGTATTAAGGGTTGAGGGTTTAGGGTTTAGGGATTGAGGGTTGATAGATTAAGGATTGAGGGTTTAAGGTTTGAGGGATTAGGGTTGAGGGATTAAGGGTTGAGGGTTTAGGGTAGAGAGTTTGAAGGTTGAGGGTATAGGGTTGAGGGATTATGGTTGAGGGTAGAGGGGAGAGGGGAGAGGGGAGAGGTTAGAGGATAGAGGGTAGAGGGTAGAGGGTAGAGGGTTTATGGTTTATGGTTTAAGGGTTTAAGGGAAAAGGGTATAGGGTTGAGGGATTAGGGTTGAGGGTCTGTTGTATAGGGTAGAGGGTTTGATGTATAGGGTAGAGGGTATACGGGTTGAGGATTTAGGGTTTAAGGGTTTAAGGTTTGAGGGATTAAGGGTTGATGGTTTAGGGTTTAAGGATTTAAGGGTTGAGGGTTGAGGTATTAGGATTGAGGGATTAATGGTTGAAGGTTGAGGATTTAAGGTAGAGGGTTTAAGGGTTGAGTGCTTACATTTGAGGAATTAGGGTTGAGGGTAGAAGGTTGAGGATTTACGGTTTAGGGTTTAAGGGTTTAAGAGTAGAGGGTATAGGTTTGATGGATTATGGTAGAGAGGGAGGGAGAGAGGGAGGGATAAGTGAGATAGAGAGAAGGAGAGAATAAGAGGGAAGGAGAGAGAGAGATGAGGGTTGAGGACCTATAGGGTTTAGGGTTTAGGGTATTGGATTGAGAGTAGAGGGTTGATGGATTAGGGTTGAGGGTCCAATGTATAGGGTAGAGGGTTGAGGGTTTAAGGGTTGGGGGATGAAGGTTTAGGGTCCAAGGTATAGGGGTTGAGGGTTTAGGGTTTAAGGGTTAATGGTTGAGGATTTAAGGTTTTAAGGAGAGAGAGAGAGAGAGGTACATAGAAAATGGGAGGGGGTAGATAGAGATAATTAGAGAGTGTAGGAGAGAGATAGGGATATAGAGGTGAGATAGATAGATAGAGAGGGATAGGGGTTGAGGGTCCAATGTATAGGTTATATGGTTTAATGTATAGGGTAGAGGGTTGACGGTTTAAGCATTTAAGAGTTGAGAGTTTAAGGGTTTAAGTGTTGAGGGCTTAAGGGTTTAGGTTTTAGGGATTAGGGTTGAGGGTTGATGGTATAGGGTTGATGGATTATGGTTGAGGATCCAATGTATAGGGTAGAGGGTTGATAATTGAGGGTTGAGGCTTTAATGTATAGGGTAGAGGGTTTAAGGGTTGACAGATTAGGGTTGATGGATTAAGGGTTGAAGGTTGAGGGTTGAGGGTTGAGGGTTTAGGGTAGATAGTTTAAGGGTTTAATGGTTTAAGGGTTGAGGGTATAGGGGTTGAAGGTTTAGGGTTTAGGGTAGGCAGGGAGGGATGAAGGGAGGGAGAGATGGAGGGAAGGAGAAATATAGATGAGGGTTGAAGATTCAATGTATAGGGTAGAGGGTTGAAAATTGAGAGTTTAGGGTATTGGGTTGATGGTAGAGGGTTAGGGTTGAGGGTCCAATGTATAGGGTAGAGGATATAGGGGTTAAGGGTTTAGGGTTTAAGGGCTTAGGGTTGATGGATTAAGGTTTGAGGGTTTATGGTTTAATTGTTGAGGGTTGAGGGATTAGCGTTGAGGGATTATGGGTTGAGGGTTGAGGGTTTAGGGTATTGGGTCAAGAGGGTAGAGGGTAGATGGTTTATGGGTAGAGGGTTTAAGGGTTTACAGTTTAAGAGTTGAGGGTATAGGGTTGAGGGATTATAGTAAAGAGGGAGGGAGAGATGGAAGGAGAAGTGAGATAAAGAGAAGGAGAGAAGAGGAGGGAAGGAGAAAGATAGATGAGATTTGAGGATGAAATGTATAGGGTAGAGGGTTTAAGGGGTGAGGGTTGATGGTTTAAGGGTCAAGAGGGTAGAGGGTTTAAGGGTTGAGGGATTACGATAAAGAGGGAGGGATGGAGGGAGGGAGAGATGAAGGGATAAATCAGATAGAGAGAAGGAGAGAAGAGAATGGGAGGAGAAATATAGATGAGAGTTGAGGATCTAATGTATAGGGTAGATGGTTGAGAATTGAGGGTATACAAATGAGGGTAGTGGGTTGAGTGATACAGTTGAGCGATTAGAGAGATATACATATATATATATATATATATTAGGGTTTAGGGTTTAAGGGTCAAGGTATTAAGGTTTTAAGGGTATAGGGTTGAGGGACTAGGGTTTAACACATAGTGTCAAGGGTTGAGGGTTTAGGGTTAAGTGAGATAGAGGGAGAGAGAGGGACTGGAACATAGAGGGATGTGAGAGAGATAGAGGAAGTGAGAGAGGGGGTGGGAGGGAGTGACTAGAGAGAGAAAGAGATTAATTGAGTGATAGAGAGATTGATTTATTGAGCGAGAGGTACATAGAAAGAGGGAGAGGGTAGATAGAGACAATTATAGAGTGTATGAGAGAGTGAGGGATAAAGAGGTGAGATATATAGATAGAGAGAGGGATAGGGGTTGAGGGTATAGTGTTGAGGGATTATGGTTTAGGGTCCAATGTATAGGGTAGAGGGTTTAATGTATAGGGTAGAGGGATGACGGTTTAACCATTTGAGGGTTGAGGGTTTAAGGGTTTAGGTTTGAGGGATTACGGTTGAGGATTGATTGTATAGGGTTGAGCATATATGTTTTAGGTTATAGGGCTACATGATTATGGTTTAAGATCCAATGTATAGTGTATAGGGTTGATAATTGAGGGTTGAGGCTTTACTATATAGGGTAGAGGGTCGGGGGTTGAGGGTTTAAGGGTTGATGGATTAGGGTTCACAGATTAAGGGTTGAGGGTTTATGGTTGATGTTTTGAGGGTTTAAGGGTTGAGGGTATATGGTTGAGTGTTGAGTGTCCAATGTATAGGGTAGAGGGTATAGGGGTTGAGGGTTTAGGGATTAGGGTAGGTAGGGAGGGATAAAGGGAGGGAGAAATGGAGGGAAGGAGAAATATATATAAGGGTTGAAGATCCAATGTATAGGGTAGAGTGTTGAGAATTGAGGGTATTGTGTACTGGGTTGATGGTAGAGGGTTAGGGTTGAGGTTCCAATGTATAGGGTAGAGGATATAGGGGTTGAGGGTTTAGGGTTTAAGGGTTTAGGGTTGAGGGATTAAAGGTTGAGGGTTTATGGTTGAAGGGTTGAGGGTTGAGGGATTAGGGTTGAGGGATTAAGGGTTTAGGTATTATGGGCTGAGAGTTTAGGGTATTGGGTCAAGAGGGTAGAGGGTAGATGGTTTAAGGATTAAGGGTTGGGGGTTTAGAATTTAAGGGTTGAGGGTTTAAGGTTTATGGTTTAAGGGTTGAGGATATAGGGTTGAGGGATTACAGTAGTGAGGGAGCGAGATATGGAAGGAGAAGTGAGATAGAGAGAAGGATAGAAGAGGAGGGAAGGAGAAAGATAGATGAGAGTTGAGGATCCAATGTATAGGGTAGAGGGTTTAAGGGGTGAGGGTTTAGAGTTCAAGGGTTGGGAGGGTAGAGGGCTCAAGGCTTTAGGGTCTAAGGGTTGAGGGTTGAGGGATTACGATAGAGAGGGAGGGAGAGATAGAGGGATAAGTGAGATAGAGAGAAGGAGAGA
>CM021100.1:266736165-266796754 GCA_007115665.2 Sequoiadendron giganteum | reverse complement strand
GGAGGGAGAGATAGAGGGATAAGTGAGATAGAGAGAAGGAGAGAAGAGAAGGGGAGGAGAAATATATATGAGAGTTGAGGATCCAATGTATAGGGTAGAGGGTTGAGAATTGAGGGTATACGGTTGAGATTAGCGGGTTGAGGGATTAGAGAGATAGATAGATAGAGAGAGAGAGAGAGAGAGAGAGAGAGAGAGAGAGAGAGAGAGAGAGAGAGAGAGAGAGAGAGAGAGAGAGAGAGAGAGAGAGAGAGAGAGAGAGAGAGAGAGAGAGAGAGAGAGAGAGACCTGAGAGAGGAAGAGAGAGATAGTGGAGAGAGTGGGAGAGAGGCTGGGAGGAGAGGTAATATCTAGTAGTGGAGAGGGATGGAAGGAGAGGGAGAGAGAGAGAGAGAGATTAGGGGTTTAGGTTTATGGTTGGAGGTGGATAAGGAAGGGTATAGGAAAAGGAAGAGGAGGGAGAGAGGGAGGGGAGATAGAAGGATGAGAGATAGAGGGAGTGAGAGGGAGAGGGGTGGAGGAGACCAGAGAGAGAGAGATTAGGTTAAGGGTAGTGGCATTGGAAAAGGAATGGAGGGGAATACATAGAGAGGGATAGGGAGGGGAGAGACAGAGGGAGAGAGATGGAGTGGAGAGGTAAAGAAGAATATGGAGAGGGTAGATAAAGACAATGCAGTGGAGAGGGACAGGTGGATAGAGGGGTTTATGGAAGGGGTTCAATGTGTAGAGGGTTTAATGTATAGAGTAGAGGGTTGAGGGGTTGAGGCTTGAGGGTTTAAGGGTTAAGAGTTGAGGGATGAGGTTGAGGGTTTAAGGGTTTAGGTTTGAGGGATTAGGTTTGAGGATTGATGGTATAGGGTTGAGCATATATGTTTTAGGTTATAGGGTTACATGATTATGGTTTAGGATCCAATGTATAGTATATAGGGTTGATAATTGAGGGTTGAGGCTTTTATGTATAGGGTAGAGGGTTGAGGGTTGAGGGTTTAAGGGTTGATGGATTAGGGTTGAGGGATTAAGGGTTAAGGGTTGAGGGTTGAGGGTTGAGGGTTGAGGGTTGAGGGTTGAGGGTTGAGGGTTGAGGGTTGAGGGTTGAGGGTTGAGGGTTGAGGGTTTAAGGGTTGAGGGTTTATGGTTGAGGGTTTAAGGGTTGAGGGTATATGGTTGAGTGTTGAAGGTATAGGGTTGAGGGATTAGGTTTGAGGGTCCAATGTATAGGGTAGAGCGTATAGGGGTTGAGGATTTAAGGGGTGAGGGTTTAGGGTTGATAGTTTAAGGGTTTAGGGATTAGGGTAGGTAGGGAGGGATGAAGGGAGGGAGAGATAGAGGGAATAAAAAATATAGATGAGGGTTGAAGATCCAATGTATAGGGTAGAGTGTTGAGAATTGAGGGTATTGGATACTGGGTTTATGGTAGAGGGTTAGGGTTGAGGGATTAGGGTTGAGGTTCCAATGTATACAATAGAGGATATAAGGGTTGAGGATTTAGGGTTTAAGGGTTTAGGGTTGAGGGATTAAGGGTTAATGGTTTATCGTTTAAGGGTTGAGGGATTAAGGGTTTAGGGATTATGGGTTGAGGGTTTAGGGTATTGGCTCAAGAGGGTAGAGGGTAGAGGGTTGGGGGTTTAGGGTTTAAGGGTTGAGGGTATAAGGTTGAGGGATTATAGTAGAGAGTGAGGGAGAGGTGGAAGGAGAAGTGAGATAGAGAGGAGAGAAGAGGAGGGAAGGAGAAAGATACATGAGAGTTGAGGATCCAATGTATAGGGTAGAGGGTTTAAGGGGTGAGGGTTGAGGGTTTAATGGTTGAGAGTTTAAGGGTTTAGGGTTTAAGGGTCAAGAGGGTAGAGGGTTTAAGGATTTGGGGTTTAAGGGTTGAGAGTTGAGTGTTTAAGGGTTTAAGGGTTGAGGGATTACGATAGAGAGGGAGGGATGGAGGGAGGGAGTGATGAAGGGATAAGTGAGATAGAGAGAAGGGGATGCGAAATATAGATGAGAGTTTAGGATCCAATGTATAGGGTAGAGAGTTGATAATTGAGGGTATAAAGTTGAGGGTAGTGGGTTGAAGCATTATGGTTGAGGGATTAGAGAGAGAGAGAGGTACTTAGAGATGTACTTATCTAGGTAGTGTGGGAGCAATGGTTGAGAGAGAGGGAGAGCAAGAGAGAGAGATTAGGGTTTATGGTTTAAGGGTCGAGGTATTAAGGTTTTAAGGGTATAGGGTTGAGGGATTAGGGTTTAACACATAGTGTCAAGGGTTGAGGGTTTAGGGTTAAGTGAGATAGAGGGAGAGAGAGGGGGTGGGAGATAGAGGGATGGGAGAGATAGAGGGAGTGAGAGAGGGAGAGAGAGAGAGAGAGAGAGAGAGAGAGAGATTAGGGTATATGGTTTAAGGGTCGAGGTATTAAGGGTTTAAGGGTAAAGAATTGAGGGATTAAGGTTTAAGGCATAGTGTCAAGGGTTGAGGGTTTAGGGTTAAGTGAGAGACCTATATGGTTAAGGAGAGAGAGAGGAAACCTTTATAAAATCAAAATTTTCACAACACAAACACATTTTGAAGAAGTTGAGATATAGCCATTTTGTATAGCAAGCCAAAACGAGTTCACATTATAACACGAGTGTGTTTTGGCTTGCTCTAAAAATGGTAAAAAAGTCAGCACACTCATGATGTAGGCCCACATACTTTGATATTTTCTTGGTTATGTGTGTATTCCAACAAAAAGAAGCTTTTTGATGCTATTGGGAAGTGCACATGATTTTTTTTCACATTCTACCACCTTTGCATGAACTTTCCACCACCTTTTTATGCTTTACCAACTTAGGAAGGAGGAAATAACATATTTTTCACATCGAATTTGATATATATCAATTCAAGTCTCAATTTTTGTTGTGTTGAAATGTTAACTGTGATTGAATTGTAATTATTTAATATTATACATTGGTTATTTGTATTGTTCTATTCAAGAATGATATACAATTGAACATTGAAAAGGAAACAAGCTTGTGAAAAACTCAAATTATTGAGGAGTTTAATGAAATAAGAAACAAAGACTACATAATTGGGTAGAACTTCCCCATTCAAATCTCCTTTTATTAGGTGTGCGAATTATTTACACATTTTATTTATATTTTCCTTAATTCTATTATGTTTCTTTATCATCCCTTATCATACATGCTTAATACAATGCTTTGATTTTGTTATTATGAATATTCCATGTTCATCATTGTTTGTTTTTCATTATAACCTTAGCCCATCTTGGCATATTTTAAAACACATAATTCTTTACACTTTCCAATTACATTTTAAACCACATCTCTTTGAGGAATTTTGTTCAACCAATTGACCTACCTTATGTATTATTCCACATTTTGTATACACATATATATGAGAGTAGTTATAAGTATGTATTATAATACATCATTTCTCAATCCTTTTCTATGGATGTGCATACCTCTTTCCAAAGCTTCCATTTTGGTCTAGGCATGGGGGATGTTGGGGGATATAGTGGAATTTGGTTTTACACCTAGAAAATGCATTTACTTGAAATTTTCTAAAGCCTTTTCAACAAATCCATTTTTTGTATATCCTACAATCATTGTAGTCCACAAGGACATATATGATTGAGGTATTTGGTCAAACAATTATACCAAAACAACTGATTTCCTTTTCTATTCTACCAAATTTTCTATGCATGTATACCAAAGCATTGTATCAAACAACATCAATAAGGAAATCAAATGTTTGAAAAAATTTGTCAAAGAAATGTGGTTTCATGGTGATACATACCAAATTTTCCATACATTTCTACCAATTTTTTTTTCCAACAATCCCCCTTTCTTTCAATGATTTGATGATGCATGGATACATTGTTCCAAAGGTAGGATGTCAAGATAAAAGTTGTGGAATGTGGATTTATACTCTTGAGCCAATTGTATCTTTGTGAAAGTTTGTAATGTCTTTTAAAAATCCATTTTGTGATTATCTTACAATCATGGCATTTCATGAGACCACATGCCATGTTTTTATAGATTTCATACCCCATTCCAAGGTCTCCATTACAAGGTAGTGATCTCACTAGCTCACTAGCTTGACTATGGTACCACATTTTTCATACATGTCTACCAATTTTTTTTTGTGAAACAATTCACATGCCTTGTCCATGCTTCCATTTTGTGCCTATCTTGCAATGATGGAATTCCATGAGACCACATTTCTGTAAGGAATTCCATCAAAAAATTCATGTGAGCCTTGACAAGCTAGTGAGCTCACTAGCTTTACAATTCTATTGCATTGACAAGCTAATGAGCTAGTGAGCTCACTAGCTTGTCTATGGTACCACATTTTACATACATGTCTACCAAAACATTTTGTCAAATAATTCACATGCCTTGTCCATGCTTCCATTTTGTGCCTATCTTGCAATCATGGCATTCCACAAGACCACATTTATTTAAGGCATTCCATCAAAAAATTCATGTGATGTACATCCCGTGAGACCCCATTTCTATGAGGCATTTTTTAAAATAACCCACTAGCTTGTCTGTGCTACCGCATTGACAAGTGAGTGAGCTAGTGAGCTCACTAGCTTATCTATGGTACCAAATTTTGCATACATTTCAAATAATTCACATGCCTTTTCCATGCTTCCATTTTTTGCCTATCTTGCAATCATGGAATTCTACAAGACCACATTTATTTAAGGAATTCCATCCAAAAATTAATGTGAGCTTTGACAAGCTAGTGAGCTCACTAGCTTGTCTATGGTACCACATTTTGCATACATTTCTACCAATTTTTTTTTTCGAAAAATTCGCATGCCTTGTCCATGCTTCCATTTTGTGCCTATCTTGCAATCATGGAATTCCACGAGACCACATTTCTTTAAGGCATTCCATCAAAAAATTCATGTGACCTTTGACAAGCTAGTGAGCTCACTAGCTTGTCAATGCAATGGAATAGACAAGCTAGTGGGATGTTTGCAAAAATTTCTCATAGAAATGGGATGTCACGGTGATGTACATCACTATGACACCCCATTTCTATGAGGGATTTTTTCAAACAGCCTAATAGCTTGTCTATGAGATTACTAGCTTGTCAATGCGGTAGCATAGACAAGCTAGTGGGTTGTTTAAAAAAGTGCCTCATAGAAATGGTGTGTCACGACAATGTACATCACCGTGAAATCCCATTTCTATGAGTAAATTTTCCAAAGAACCCATTAGCTTGTCTATGAGATCACTAGCTTGTCAATACGGTAGCATAGACAAGCTAGTGGGTTGTTTTAAAAAGTTCCTCATAGAAATGGGGTGTCACAGCAATGTACATCATCATGAAACCCCATTTCTATGGAGTTGTTTTAAAAAGTGCCTCATAGAAATGGGGTTTCACAATGATGTAAATCACTGTGACACCCCATTTATATGAGGCACTTTTTAAAACAACCCACTAGCTTGTCTATGCTACCACATTGACAAGCTAGTGATCTCACTAGCTTGTCTATGCTACCGCATTGACAAGCTAGTGATCTCACTAGCTTGTTAAAGCTATTAAATTTTGCATACATGTCTACCACAAGATTTTTTCAAACAATTCACATGCATTTTCCATGCTTCCATTGTTTACCTATCTTGCAATAATGGCATTCCATGAGACCGCATTTATTTTAGGTATTCCATCAAAAAATTAATGTGAGCTTTGACAAGCTTGTGAGCTCACTATCTTGTCAATGGTACCACATTTTGCATGCATGTGTACCAAAAAATTTTGCCAAAAAATTCACATGCCTTGTTCGTGCTTCCATTTTTTACCTATCTTGCAATCATGACATTCCACAAGACCACATTTCTTTAAGGTATTCCATCAAAAAATTCATGTCAACTTTGTCTATGCTAGATATACTCTTCTACAAGATGATTGTAAGTATTTTGTATGAAGGCTTGAATGACATATATTTCATTTATTTATATGGATTCATTTTTTAGGAACTAATATTTGTCTCTTTATCATGCTATAGATAAAATTATTTGTCATTCCAAGGAAATGATCAAGGATTAAACCAAAAAAGGAAGAGACACAAGCTAATAATACAAATAAAGTAGCATGGATGAGGGAACATCATGAGAAGAATAAATTTGAAACGATTGATGAAGTCATGCCAATTGAAGAGGAACCTCAACCATCAAGAAGAGAAATGGAATTGGTGGCACAAAGGTAATGAATGAAAAAGCATCATGCTAAGACATATTTGAATATCATAGTTATAGACACACCCTCTACCATAAGTGAATATGGAGGGACACCATCTACCTCAAGTGAATATGGAGGAACACCATCTACCGCATCTCAAGTTGAGAGTACGTCATCACTCACATTTGAGGAAGGAGGTACACCATCATTCCCATCTCAACCTCAAAGTATGTTATCTATTACATTCTCGATCAAAGGTACACCATCTAGCCCATCTCATTTAAATATTGATGAAATTCCTAATGTTGAGATGAATGTACCTATGAGAACACCACCTAGAATTTTCCATAGAAAGCCAGAGTTTTTGATTAATATTGATGAGAATATTTTGCAGCCAATGGAAGGTAAGATTCCACAATGCACTTGTAGAAGATATGCTCATAATATTTGGAGATTATTACTTGAAAAGTTAAATGACACTACAAGATGGCAACTATTTTTTGAAATGATGAGAAGTATAAAGTATAGGTCCATAATGAAGATTCTTGGATTGAGGACATCAAATGCATCAAGTGACCCCATACTGAAAATATAGTAATGTCACCAGACATGTCATTACATCAACTCTAGTAAGTAATCAAACAAGGAAATCTTATTTTATTAGAAAGAGTCAACAATTGATAATTAATAGAAAAACTAAGTTATTAAGAGATATTCAAAGGTGCCAAAGAATTGAAGACACCGATTCCACTGAATTATGGGAATTCTTAGGGATACTCCCACGAAAAGATAAACTAGTTGTTGAAGCATTGAGATCACTAATTAAAGACTATTGGAAGAATAACACAAGGCCATTTCTGAAACAAAGAGATATGGTAAGAAGGAGAATCAGTAGTTGAAACCATGAGCCACATTCAAAGCATTTTTTGGACACGACTCAAACACAATTTTTTCATAAATTTCTAGAGGATTATCCTCAAATTAAATTTGTCAAAGATATTTTGAAATTCTTAAACCTTTTTATGTCAAGATAAATCACACACACAATACTTGTTGTTGTAGATTACATATTGAATTTTCTAACCATTTTGATGTTTATCATTCTATATGTTTAGATTTGCATACTAACAATGTTTTACAGGATTGTGGAATACATGCCCCACCAACATATTCAAGAGACTTCTTACCAAAAAAATTATGTGAGAGAGAGGAAGACCAAATATTCTACAGGAAACTATGCTTGGATGGCACATGTTAGCATTGTCATGGATTGCAATGTATACCAATATGTGAACACATGGAAAGCACACATGTTGTTGGAAAGGAACTAGTAGAGTTCAACAAGTATAAAATAGTGGCATACAATACAAAAGATGGTAATCAAGAAAAAAAGTGTAATTTTCTTATTCAAAATATTCCAGTGTATTAGTTTATGTCTACATTTCGCAATAGTACAGTGTATGATTATGCAAGGCATACCCATAGAGCGCAATAGTTTGAATTGAAATTCAAGTTATGCAAGGAAAACTTTCCATTTGGTAACATAGTTTCAGTGGTCGACTTTGTAGAGAACTACACTCTATAGCCACAACGTGAGGTGCAATCACAATATTACAACTCCACACAAGTTTCTATATTTTTGAACATAGCATTCATTCATGCAGTTGATAGTACAGAAGATAACAAGAATGTATTGAGGGAGTACCACTTTAATATTAGTGATAATCACACACATTCTCTAGAGTTTGTGCAAGGTTGCTTTCAATTGTTCTACAATGATTTGGCCATGAGGGGCATAGAATACACAAAACATATAATATGGTTGGATAACTATGCATCGTAGTTCAAGAACTCACAAATGTTCTATTGGTTGAGCATGATGCATGTTATTATAGGTGTTCAACATATGTGGAACTTTTGTGAGGTTGAGCATGGAAAGGGGGATCATGATGGCGCAGTAGCATGTATCAAAAGAGTATTAGCATGAGAAGAGTTAAAGTATAAAGAAAATGCAAAGTTGATAGATGCAAAATCAATCACCAAGTGGTGTAATGCTTCGATGGGTCTAGGTAATGAAGGTAAGTATTCAGTTCATAGATTTTTTTGGTTGATAGATGATACTAACATTGCACCATATGAGGATTTTTGTACATTGACAAGATCAAGTGAGATACACTCTTTCCTTAGCTCAAATGTAGGTTCATGGAGTATCCGTACATGGAAGATGGCATGCTTTTTTTCTTCATGTACAATTCAAGCCTGGAATGAGTGTGAGTCAAAGGAGTGGGTTGAAAAATGGTGGTTAAGTTATCTTATCCAACTTCACACATATCAATCTTTGGTCGAATTAGAACTGGCACAGATGGAATCATCAGTTGACTTTGACTACATATCAGATCTAGTTCAACCAGGTAATATATCTATTTGCATAGTTTTTGAAATTCCTATTTTTACCTTACTTTGTAGTGTATTTGTAATGTTAACTAATTTAATATAATTTTCTTCACATATCAATGTAGGGCATGTTTATGCAGTTATTGTAGATGAAGACAATGAAGAGGGAATGTATTATTACTTGTATCATTGCGTTGAGGCCAAAAATAAATTGGAGGCCCTAGTTATAGATGGAGAAAACATCGAATACCCTAAAAGCTTAGTGGTTTTTATTGGACCATGGATTAGAAGGTACCCACATAAGAGTGTTAATGTTTGGTTGTTTTAGGACTTTGAAACACATCATAAGATTTTGCATTACTCGAACATTGTCGTGGAATCCAATGTTCATTTGATCAAATATGGGGGTAGACCTTTGAACAAGACCTTGTGGGAGGTGCATTAATTTTACCATGAGGCCATACTTGAAACAATAAATACTAGAGCAAACCTATATGGTTCGTTGGATTAATTTGTAAGTATGCACATTGGTTCTTATTAATTTGTAAGTATGCACATTAATTTGTATTAAAATTTAGAGTATGCACATCAAGATTAGTTGATAGTTAGACCTTTCATTTCTATATTTCAAGTTTACATATGTTTTGGTTTGAAGTTACATATGAATATTGGGTAGATTATATGTTTTGGCTTAATGTGTAGCGTAGACAAGGTAGTGTGCATTGACAAGCTCACGACATTGTCAATGCGACAACATTGACAAGGTTTGATAAAATGCCTCTAAGAGATAGGATCTCATGGTGATGTACATCACCATGAGACCCTATCTCTTTTATCAAACCTTGTCAAATGTTACTACATTGGCAAGCTAGTGAGCTCACTAGCTTGCCAATTTGGTAGCATTGACAAGGTGGTGAGCTGTTTGAGAAAATACCTCAAAGAAATGGGTTCTCACAGTGATTGTAATCATCGTGAGACCCTATTTCTTTGAGGTATTTTCAAAAACACATCACTACCTTGATCAACCAAGAAGAGTCACACAACCCTCAAAGAGTGTGTACATATACAAAAATTCAATAAATGGACCACATAAATTGCCAAACATTAGGTTTTGGAAAAAACATCAAAGAATATATGGTTTGAGTATCATATTTTACAAAACAAATAAAAAAAATCAATGTTGTATTGAGTTCTTTGACTCCATTAAAATATTACCCTTCTATATATTAGGAAAACTTTATCATAATTCTTAATTTAAGCAACACTCTCTAATATATTAAATATCTACAACAAACAATAAGAGTTATTTGGTAGATAGCAATCAAGGATAGGGAAATCACAAGAATACTTTATGATATGCAAGATTGATTGGACAATTATTATTGATTTTAGTTACACAAGTCCCTTAAGGAGATTTTTTTTAAAAAAACTCTCAAAATGAGACTCTTCCCTTGGTTCTCAATGATTTTCCACAAATTTTATTTTCATCTCAACTAGCATTGTTCAATTTTGATCACACATTTACAATGGATAATATTCTATTGGTTAATCCATGCATAGATCCATATGATTCCCTTGGGTATCAACACCAAATTATAATGAATGAGTTTATTATGTTCATAAGAAATGAACTATTATCAAAGGTTCTAATTATTCAAGTTATACATGTTCATAGTCAAATACATAAAATAAAAAGAATAAGATGTATGAATGAGGTTCAATTCAATCATCAAAATTTGGGGATAACATATTTTTTTATGTAATGAAAATGAAATGTTTTATCATAAAGCTCATATTTTGTGATAGGCATGGGATAGTAGTAGTTGTATTTAGCAAGACTCTATGTTTTAAAGTCTTAGTATCTATTGATTTACAACAATTTTATTTTTGGCTTCTTCACATGTTTCAAGGAGTGATTAAGAGACCTAGACAGGGGAGAGGTAGAGAGGAAGGGAAATAACTAGAGATCCATGAGAGATATAGAGGTACATGGCAATTCCATGGGAGACCTAGATGGCTTCTAATTGGTTGATGGTAATTCCTTTACTAGGCACAAGCATCTTTTGTAAAGAATAGAAAACATGCGACAAATATAGAGTACAAGGTTTCAACACCCCTTCTTTGGGCCCCACTGGCTTTCCAATTTGGTGAAATTGACAAGGTAGTGGGATGTTTAAAAAAATGGGTCCAAAAATGGGGTCTCATGGTGATTTGGTGAAATTGACAAGGTAGTGGGCTATTTGAAAAAATGGGTCCAAGAAATGGGATCTCACGGTGATGTGAAATTGACAAGGTAGTGGGCTATTTTAAAAAATGGGTCCAAGAAATGGGGTCTCACTCACCATGAGACCCCATTTTTTCAAATAGCCCACTACCTTGTCAATTTCATTGAATTAGCAAGCTAGTGGGCCCACTAGCTTTCCAATTCGGTGAAATTGGAAAGGTAGTGGGCTTTTTTAAAAAATGGGTCCAAGAAATGGGGTCTCAGGATGATTTTAATCACCATGAGACCCCATTTCTTGGACCCATTTTTTCAAACAACCCACTACCTTGTCAATTTCACTGACACTAGCTTGCCAATGTAGTGAAGTTGACAAACTAGTGGGTTGTTTGAAAAAATGGGTCCAAGAAATGGGGTGTCATAGTGATACTGAAATATCACTGTGAGACACCATTTCTTGGACGCATTTTTTTAAATAGCCCACTACCTACCAATTTCACTTCATTGGCAAGCTAGTGGGCCCACTACCTTTCCAATTTGGTGAAATTGGCAACCCATGGGCTGTTTAAAAAAATAGGTCCAAGAAATGGGGTCTCACAGTGATGTATGATGAAATTGGTAGAGTAGTGAGCTATTTAAAAAAATGGGTCCAAGAAATGGGGTCTCATAGTGATTACAATCACACGATGATGCATGGTGAAATTGGCAGGGTAGTGAGCTATTTGAAAAATTGGGTCCAAGAAATAGGGTCTCATGGTGATTACAATCACCGTGAGACCCCATTTATTGGACCCATTTTTTCAAATAGCCCACTACCCTACAAATTTTATCGCATTGGAAAGCTTTGATGAAATTGGAAAGGTAGTGGTCCATTTAAGAAAATTCCTCCAAGAAATGGGGTCTCATGGTGATGTACTTCTTGGAGGCATTTTCTCAAACAACCCACTACCTTTCCAATTTCACCGAATTGGCAAGATAGTGGGCCCACAAGCTTGCCAATGTAGTGAAATTGGTAGGGTAGTGGGTTGTTTGAGAAAATGCCTCAAAGAAATGGGGTCTCACAGTGATGTACATCATCATGAGACCCCATTTCTTTAAGGCATTTTCTCAAACAACTCAAGCTCAAATTAGTTAGGTTTATTATTGTTGATTATAAAATATTGTAATCAATATTATGTATCAAATTGCTTCTAGTGTTGATCAAGTTATATGCCTTTCACATGTACATTTTACTTATGTCAATTCTCTACTTATTTTCTTTAATTTGAAGTCTTTATTTTTATTTTCACTTATTCTTCCATTCTATTGTGTTGACGAACTGGAGAGCTGCAAACATTATAGATAGGAAATATTGTAGGAATTTTTGTCATGCTTTGTTAGCTTAAAAAATGTGATTTCTTATTTACTCATTCTTATTTGTTTGTGTCTACTCATATCATGATCTTGTGGGTGATTCATGCCTTATTTTGTATTATTTCATGTTGCTATATCAAATAAAAGGTGCAATAGGTACATTAGATTGTGTTGATTGAGGTGTAGGGGTTCATATTTCATTCAATCATGATAGTTGAGGTTGTGGTCTGGTAAGTATTTTGTGAGTGTTTTCATTCAAAGTACATTGGTAACAGTATTAGGTGTGTCATTATATTATGTCATGAGCTTATTAATTTTTCTTGTGGTCATATTGAGCTTAGTTTCAAATCCTTTCAATCCTTGTTAATGAATTATGTATGTGATTCTTGTTTGGAAACTTATTTTTTATTCTATCATTATTTATACCAACTGAATATGATCTTTCATTATTTTACCTTTATATTATTTCTTCTAACTTCTCCTTACTAAATGGACCCTTGAGTGATCCACAGTGCTAACCTATATTGTATTGTTCATCCTCATTAGTATTATTAGTACCTTTTACTCCAATTACTTTTTACGAGTTATGCATGATCACGATCATAAAAGGGGTAACAATCTATGATAGCCATGAGATTTTAAGAACAAGAGTTATAAGGGAATACTTGAAGGTTTTTGAATATGGTCATTAATGTTAGATTGCACAAAAATTTGTAGACCTTAGTTAAAGGGAGTGCAATTACAAGAGGACAAATAGTCCATGGGGATTTAAGAGTGTAGTCCTTGGGTCTTAAATATAATGAGTTGCATATAAATATTAGAGGATAGTCATACAAATGGTA
This sequence comes from Sequoiadendron giganteum, assembly GCA_007115665.2. NCBI lineage: Eukaryota > Viridiplantae > Streptophyta > Pinopsida > Cupressales > Cupressaceae > Sequoiadendron > Sequoiadendron giganteum. Next base: position 266,783,763 of record CM021100.1, on the reverse strand, counting down.
GTCAATAGAAGGAAGCAAGGAAACTTCATAGTACAATAATTAAGGTCTAATATACTCACAAAGGGGTAATTCTTTATCAAGTGAATAGGGACAATAATTAATTTGAAGACCTCAAGATTCATTTCTTTGAGGCATTTTCACAACCATGCAAATGCATGCAAGAAAAAGGTTGTTTATGAGGAGTTGTAAAAGATTTACAAATGGTGAATAGTAACAAGAAAAGGAAATATATGTAATGGATAGAAATTATTTGTGTTGCTTTGCATTGTTAAGCATTCATTTTAGTTCTTTTTTCATTGTTATTCTTGTGCAAAGTGGTATGTGATCTATAAAGAGAATTTCATTTCCTAAATCACCAAAACAATGCAAATATTAGTGGTTGTATAAGTCTTACCATTGTACAAATTCAAGAAGTATCATTTTTTATAATTTGGAGGAAATACATACAATGCTTACATCAGAACTGGAATCCAAGGATATTCAAGTTCAAAGGCATGTCAGTGGTTGTTGTTGACTTCAAAGAAGATGTTGCTCTATGATATTCAAGTTCAAAGGAATTTTTTCAAGGTTGATGTAGCTTCACATGTGATATCAAGCATCCTTAGGTACCCTATAGGTTATGAGTTTGTAGCCCTTCACACCAAATCACTTCGAGTGGAAAGGAAGCAAGGTGTAAGATGGGGTTAGATGAATCCTAGCCTAGAATAAATGATAGCCAACACTTCTAAGCTATAAAACCACACCTAAACAAGAGAAAAAATGAAAGAATAAGGATAATAAAAAAATCAAATAGCAATACTCCCCATGCTTGATCTTGAATCACTTCTCTTGCTCTCCTATTTCTCCTTATGCAACTTTTCCCTCAAATTTTGAATTAGTCTTGTGCAAATACCTGCAAATAGTAAGTAGAAGGTTGGAGATAATTAGTTGTTAAGTTGAAAAAAGAGGAGAATGGTCTTTTTTATAGACAACCATTCAAATGTATGGACAATATTGATCTTCTAGAAATATTCTAAGATCAACATATGAGGATTCATGAGAGGGAGGTTACAAAACAGACGATCAAGATCAAACTTCTGGAAAGACACCAAGATCAACAGTTGAGAATTGATGCAACCGGAATATGCCATTCATGGAAGAGCTATGATGTTGATGGCTATGATAGAAATGAAGGATTATGACAAATCAAGGTCAAGGGCTTTAAAAGGTGCGACCAGTAGGCGAGATAGGTCAAAAACCCTAACTTTGAGTATATAAATGGCAATTTAAGTTTGCAAAAGGGTCATTTTTATATTCCAAATTTAGAAATTTTGAGAGCTCAAAGTGATTAGTCAGCGAGAATTTCACTTGTTCCAGAGGCCACCCACCATGCATGTAGGATCCACAACTACTATTGTCCTGAGGGAACACCCCCCAGAGTACATACTACTAACTTGATTTATAATTTTTAAATTTTGCGTGCATTTAGCTTAGGAAATAATTTAGCAGACAATTACGTCATGAAATTTTGTGATGCAATTGAATTCACATTCAACACATTCGATAAGCGATTTTCTGCAATCGTCTTGATGCGACACAATTGCATTAGGTTAGGGGTAGAAGCATTTGTGGTGTGATACATAAATTGGTGTGATGCAATTGAATTTTTGAGCCACATATGCGGTCGAGAAGGAAAAAAATGACTAGATGTGATGCATGTGTTGTCCAAAGCGACACATGCGTTAGGTGAGTGACAAAATTGTAGTTGTGAGCCAGTTATGAATTAGTGTGACACATTTGTTAAAAGTGTGATGCAATTGACTGGTTAAATTTTTTCCCCATAATAGGAAATTTTGACTTGGTCAAATTAGGTTATGTCAGTCAATTGAAGGTCTACAATTGACATTATTGGTTGCATGGTGATTTTAGGATCAGCTACCTCCAATTTATAGTTGTGAGTTGAGACCGGATGTGTTCTGACTACGAGACTAGCTAGGTGAGGAGGAGCAATAGGAACTTTTGGACTTAGGTTTATTCTATGTGACTTAATGCCCATGATTAGGGAAAATAGAGGGAAGCTGACAACATTAGCAAAGTGGTGGCACTTGGAGACGAGCAACTTCCATTTATGGATAGGGGAGGTGACGGTCACCCTACATGATGTGTATAGGATATTGAGGCTACCCATTCATGGTGAGTGGGTGTGATATGATCAAACAAAGAGGTTATAGGAATTATATGATTATTATGAGACTAATGATGATGCTAAGCTTGGGATCCAGGGGTATGAGATCCAATGGGAGACCCTAGCGGAGACCTATGATCGATTCGACTATGTGTTATGTGAATTGATAGAAAGAGTATTGGTTCTTGATCCCAGGGGACACAATTTACTAGTGGGGTGGGGAGAGGTGCTTGGATTGATGGTTGCTTTAGGGACTATCTATGCTTGGGGGCCATGTCTATTGGGTATGCTTTATTTTTAGCTACATGATATTTCCTATAGAGGAGGATAGATTATGAGCTATAGAGTGACATTGTTGACAATTTAGGCATGGGAGCACATAGCGGTGTTCCAATCACTAGTGGTTTGATAGGCGGTGGGTAGTGCATGATATTCTTATCTGTATCAGTGAGCACTAACTCAAACACATGTCGGAGATGTGGGGCATTGGAGACATGGTCTAGACACATTAGTGGGATTCATTTGGAGACCATATAGGACCTGCCAGTTATGGATAGATGTGGATGACCACTTTCCTTGGTGTTGAAAGCCTAGGTATCTGATTGGGCAAACAGTGTAGTCATAGCAAATTATTGAGATATACTTTCCAAAGAGGGTTAGATAGAATTTTGGTGAGAGATAGGGGGTCCGAATTGGCACAAAAGAGTATCAACGATTGTCACAAGAGGTGCATCCGTGGGGTCCATAGATTGTGATCACTATAGCTGAGAAAGAGATAGATGCTAGCAAGAATTATATTGGGAGTGGTGAGGTATGGAGGTAGACGTAGGGACCACACCAGAGTATGATTCCTATTGGTTAGTACAAAAACCTATTCCACTCACAGATCCACAACATCCAACACCAGTAGAGCGCAGAGTCAGGGGTTTGAGAGGTCAGAGGGGAGGTAGAGGTGGGAGGGATGGAGGAGATGAAGGATAGGGAGATGGAGGAGGATGGGGGATGATGGAAGTGATGGACGAGGAGGAAAAGGAGGAGGAGACCATCACAGGTGGAGGAGGGATGGAGTGTGACGAGAGGCTAGACATCTTCCACCTATCTAGGAGGAGGAGGATATGGAGGAGGATCAACTGGAGGTTAGGGTGATAACAAAGGTGTTGGTACAAGTAGGAGTGTAGTATGCAGAGGTGGCAGCTCAAGTAGTAGAGAAGCATGCAGAGGTGGTGCAACCGAAGGTGATGGAGGTTGAAGCTGGGGGAGAGGGTGGACATGAGATGTTAGGAGGAAGAGAGGAGGAGGTTGAGATGGATGAGGTAGAGCAAATCCTCCGTGAGAGGATCATAATGAGATATGTGGGGGAGGGGGGCAAGCAGATGATGGGACTGTCAAGCAGGGGATAGTTGCACTACATGTGTGTATACAAGCACTGGAGGCGGAGTTGAGGATATTTATAGTTGAGAGAGATGGCCTTAAGGGTGTGTTAGGTCTCAAAAATGCAGGTTTTGACCATGAGAGGTTTCCAAGCTCTCATAACACTTTTGTCCAATGTACAAGGCCAATTAATACAATTGAACCTTCTGCTCTTTGGGCTCTGCTAAACCTAGGCGGGTGCACCTATGTGAATAATGCAGATTTAAAATATATTTCCCGCTTGACTAATTTACCCACAATGGCAAATGGAAGTGGATAAATAAGATCACTACAACTACTAATCCTACTACATAAAAAGAAAGAATTTGAAAATATTATGAATTTTATCCTCTGGGTTGTAATAGATCAGTGCCTTCTATCCACATGGTCAATGGAGTCAAAAAAAACAAAAATTGAATATGTTTCCCTCTCTCGCTTAATTCAAGTTGCTAGGCACTTTAAAAATATGAAATTGTATGACTGGCATATAACTTCACTGAATTTATGACTTGCATAAATTGTGCTGAAATGTTTTCTTACCGGCTCTTCTTTAACTATCCAAAAGAAATCCTAAAAGCACTGGGAATTATTAAAATAATTTAATTCTGACTTGCAGACACCAGTTAATGAAATCACACAAAGTGAAAAATGCACCTTGATAAATAAAAAATATGCTTGATATATTGACTTAAATGATCAGAAGATTTCAAGTTGGAGACAACCAAGTAAAAAATATAAATTATAACATCACAACAACTAAACATAGAGAGAAATTCACCAATTAAAATTCAATATCTCCATTGATCTGCTTTAAGAAAGTCTGTCATTATTTACATTCCTAGTCTTTATTATTTTCTGAAAAAAATTATTTTTGTTCTAACACCTACCCCCATTCTAACTGATTTATCCATACATTTATACCGTATATTCCAAGGGTCATGACCCTTTATTTACCCATTACAACCACTTGCATTATTCCTTGACAAAAAATAAAATATTTAATTAAATTTCCTAATCAGCAAATTAAATATTTTAAAACTATAGTCCCGCCTTTTTACTTTATATTTTACCCACTCCTTGCATTTCCTTTATGTGTTGTCACGAAGCTTCCCTTTACATCTACCACTCTACTGTGGCCAACTTCACGTCCTCCCGTGGTATGGTGGTATTTGACTTTGACTACTTCCCCTTACTGCTCAACCATAGGCTTCATTCTAACTATTCATGGTACCATGGTGTTTGACCTTGACTATCATTTTTCTTGTCTATCATGTCACCACGGTCTCCATTTTGACTATCCTCAGTATTGCAGTGATCGATCTTGTCCGCTACCTCGCTATTATCTTCATCCACCGCGCCACCGCAGTGTTCATTCTGGCTGCCAGCGGTACTGTGGTGGTTGGCATCAACTATCATCCCCACTGCCTATCACACTACAATAGTGGTATTTATTGTCACCTTCACCGCCATCTTCACGTCCATCATGCTATTGCATTCTCCATTTTGACCGACCGCGGTATGGTGGTGGTTGTTCACTAACTGCTCTCCCTCCACCACTTTGCCGCCTACCGGTCCACCACAGACAGTGTTTAACCACCTACGGTGGAGTGGTAAGCATTTACTACTACACTGATTGTCTACCGTGTCACTGTGGTTTGTTTGACAACCCTCTGTGGTGTAGCGGTAAAGGTTAATATGATATAACTGCTATACTATGGGATAGACTATGGGAGGCCGCAGTGAAGCGGTGAAGACTATGAAAAGAAATAAATATGATAGCGGTATAATGTATAAGTCAATTTTGGCTTTTTGGATGGGGGAAAATGATTTTTTTTATGAAAAAGATGGAAAAATAATGGGTTCAAGCAAGTAAAATACCTTAGAATTTTAAAGGAATTTTTTTGTTCTAACAGTGGCTCCTATTGGGGATGAGTGATTTTCCAATCACTGCAAGAATCCAGAATATCACTGGGAGAGCTGACCAAGCAAAGGATGGAAAAATGAAGGAAACAAAAGATGGACAGAATCAAAAGATGAAAGAGATGGAAAATGGAAGTGACCCTACACTACTGTACATGGAAAGAAAATAATGTTTTCAATGAGGGAACTTCTGGGATTGTCCATGTACTGGCAAGTCCCAAACCCTTTTAATTTCCTAAACTACTATGCATGGAAAGAAAATGTTTAAAGAGGTTTTTTAGGAATTGTCCATGCACTGGAAATCCTTAATCCTCTGTATCTATTATGGTCTAAAATTTAAACCATAAATAATGGACCAAGGCCACCCAAAAGAAAAGCCTATACTTTCCTCTTTCATAGACTTTATTCTGATTTGAGCTCATCAGGTCCCTTTTGAAGCTATCCATTCCATCTGTCTTGCTACACGCACTGTCATTGAAAACTTTCAGGAAGTCATTGTGTCACCTTTGTCATACAAAGTGTATCCACATTCAATGGAACTTTCACTGATTTTCTCATTATTATGTATTTCTAAATGATCTTGTAGTTGCACTGGGATTTGAAAATTTGAATGCTTCTCTTGGAAATCTATTTTATTTTTTTCATCAACATCTTATGGAACAATCAAATTAGAAATAATTTATAGTTATTTGCTATCACCAGTTGGTATTGACACATATTTTTGATCCATACAATCATCCTTATACATACTTGAATCAATCAATGTTGAACACTCATCATCAATGATATGCAAACCAATATCTTTCTCTTGTAAGAAAAAAATGTTCAAGTCACATACCTCTTCTTGGACATATATGAATTCTTGATCAACTTCAAACATATCTTCATCAGTCTGAGAAATGCACATGGAGTTATATGAATCATTGCACATAATATTTTCACTAGCAAAGCAAATGTAGGTTGGACCCAAAACTTTAGAATCATCCTCGTATGCACATTTCTGGTATTCAAGAGTTAACAAATATGAAACTTTCTCACTACTGAGTGAACATGTTCCTTCCAAATATTCTACTACTTTTCCCATTTCTTTATCTTCAAAAGAACTGCAAGAATCACCTTGTTGTAGATCAAAATCGACAAGTTCATCTTCACAATCAGAGTCACAATCTCTTATGTAGGAGATACTCTCCATTTCATTATTGGAAGGCATGATATCCTCCTCTTTTTTAGCTTCTGAAGCATTATTGTCAATGTTATGAGAGTGTACACATGGTTGTCCCTCCATATCATCTAAATCATTGTTGATGTACTCCCCGAATGGTATGTCCTCAACAATATCCTTAATGTTGCAATCATCTCCCAAGGTGGAAGATTGGTCCTCAACAAATTCATCTTCATACTCACTATTGTCTTCATATTTGATAGTGTCATCATAAATTTTCTTATCTATGATGCCAATCCATTCATCTAGTTGATTATAGGCAATTGGTACCCATGATTCAGGCCGATAAATTGAATTGGGCGCATATACTTTCATGAACTGCTCAATGAACTCAGACTTACTAGGTGGGAAACTAATAGGTATTTGCCTACAAATATCCATCATTCTTCTAAACAAAGAATACCCAAATTGTCCTTTACATCTCCTTATATTAAGGAATGCATCCAAAAGACTTTTGTTTCTTTCTTGAATATCAAGACACTCACCATTTTTCTTCACAGATTGTTGATTTTGCCATATAACTTCCTGCAAGTTCTGATTGACATTTCCAAGAGAGATGACATTGTGTTGCACATTTTGATATGGCATTTGGTACAGATATGTACAATTCTCACGATATGGATTGTGTTGTTGATCCTGATAGCTTACAAATATTTGTCTAGGAGGGATAGGATAAACATTCATTTGATGTGATGACCATGATGCATAAATGTTCTGATGTGAATATAATGCATTACCTTCATTGCCAAATTTCTCAATTGTATCATGTGGCACTTGTGGTGTCCAAGATCTACTGGCATTTGTCTTTGTAGAATGACCTATTTTGTGATGTATTTGGAACACATTTGAATCCCAACTACAATAGTCGTGGGTTCAATTGTAGTATTTTCTGGTCCAATTCCTTCAAATCTCTTATTGACTGCTGCCTTATTACTTCTTCTGAAATCTTGACAAGAAAATTGGCAAAGTGTTACTGTTCCAAAATATCCATGCATTATTTATCAAATTTAAATAGAGTCGCCACCTACTTTTCCCAAAAGTAGGAAAATGAAATGGATTATTTTAGTTTGCCCCAACAGAATCCCCTATGAACTCAAGTGAATGCATAATACGAAACTTTGTTGACTCTATAAATGGATAGGCTGAAAAAATCTTCCTGAGTATTCCCCAGTAGAGTCGCCAAACTATTAGGTCTCAAAAATGCAGGTTTTAGCCATGAGAGGTTGCCAAGCTCTCGCAACACTTTTGGCCAATGTACAAGGCCAATTAATACAATTGAACCTTCTTCTCTTTGGGCTTTGCTAAACCTAGGTGGGTGCACCTATGTGAATAATGTAGATTTAAAATATATTTCCTACTTGACTAATTTACCCACAATGGCAAATGGAAGTGGATAAATAAGATCACTACAACTACTACTCCTACTGCATAAAAATAAATAATTTCAGAATGTTATGAATTTTATCCTCTAGGTTGTAACAGATCAGTGCCTTCTATCCACATGGGCAATGGAGTCAAAAAAAATAAACTGAATATGTTTCCCTCTCTAGATTAATTCAAGTTGCTAGGCACTTTAAAAATATGAAATTATATGACTGGCATATAACTTCACTGAATTTATGACTTGCATAAATTGTGCTGGAATATTTTCTTACCAGGCTCTTCTTTAACTATCCAAAAGAAATCCTAGAACCATTGTGACTTATTAAAAGAATTTAATTCTGACTTGTAGACACTAGTTAATGAAATCACACAAAGTGAAAAATGCACCTTGATAAATAAAAAATATGTTTGATATATTGACTTAAATGATTAGAAGACTTCAAGTTGGAGACAACCAAGTAAAAAATATAAATTATAACATCACAACAACTAAACATAGAGAGAAATTCACCAATTAAAATTCAATATCTCCATTGATCTGCTTTAAGAAATTATGTCATTATTTACATTCCTAGTCTTTATTATTTTCTAAAAAAATATCTTTTTGTTCTAACACCTACCCCCCTTCTAACTGATTTCTTCATACATTTATACAGTATATTCCAAGGGTCATGACCCTTTATTTACCCATTACAACTGCTTGCATTATTCCTTGACAAAAAATAAAATATTTAATTAAATTACCTTATTGGAAAATTAAATATTTTAAAACTATTGTCCCGCCTTTTCACTTTATATTTGACCTGCTCCTTGCATTTCCTTTATGTGATGTTGTGAAGCTTCCCTTCACATCTACCGCTCTACCGTTGTCAACTTCACATCCTCCCATAGTATGGAGGTATTTGAATTTGATTGCTTCCCCTTACCGCTCAACCACAGGCTTCATTCTAACTGTCTGCAGTACCGTGGTGTTTGACCTTGACTGTCATTGTTCTTGTCTATCGCGTCACCGTGGTCTCCGTTTTGACTGTTCATGGTATCGCGGTGACTGGTCTTGACTGCTACCTCGCTGTTATCTTCATCTACTATGCCACTGCTATGGTCGACATCAACTGTCATCCCTGCCTACCGCGCTAGCATAGTGGCATTTATTGTCACCTTCGCTGCCATCTTCACATCCACCGAGCTACTGCAGTCTCCATTCCGATCGACTGTGGTATGGTAGTGGCCATTCACTAACCACTCTCCCTCCACCACTTCACCGCTTATCGCACCACCACATATAGTTTTTAAACCACTTGCGGTGGAGTGGTAAGCATTTACTTCTACACTGACCGTCTATCGTGTCACTGCGATTTGTTTGACAACCCTCTGTGGTGCAGCGGTAAAGATTAATATGATTTAACCGCTATACCGTGGGCTAGACTATGGGAGGTCGCGGTAAAGTAGTGAAGATTATGACAAGAAATAAATATGACAACAGTATAATGTATAAGTCAATTTTGGCTTTTTGGATGGGGGAAAATGATTTTTTTTATGAAAATCATGGAAAAATAATGGGTTCAAGTAGGTAAAAGACCTTAGAATTTTAAAGGAAATTTCTTGTTCTAATAGGCCAAGTGGGATGCATTTCAGGTGGATAGGGATCTGGAAGTTATTAGTCAATAGTAGGTCAACCAACAGATGATAGATTTCATAGCTACATGCAACGGGTCTATTTTTGAGGTTGTACGAGAGTATGTCAAGGAGAACAGGGCCAGTCAATATTACAAGGACTTATATGAGAAACTGGTACCACCTATTAGGAGAGATCCTTCATTCTTTTATATTGATAGTGGTTCACGAGGAAGGTCATGGAGTAGGAACCACAACAAACAGACACATAGCAAGTCTGAGGGTGAGACTTCAAATGCTAGATGGGTCTCTCCATATGATAGGGCTCCTACCTTAGAACATAGACCCAAAAATGCACCACATAGGGAGGATGCCCCACAGGAGATCAATGCAGTTCTAGATAGATCATCTTGTTGTTTATTTTTTACATGTGTTAGACACTGATATTTTACTATTGAGCCTGGAAGCTCCAATTTTATTGGACACATCTTGACATTATACCTATGACACATTATTTTGAGCGATATATATATGATATGATTTTTTCAGTGGTTGATGACATGCATTGTGATATGTGATTATGCATTTATGATGACATGCTATGTGATGGATATTCATGCTATGATTATGGTGTTTGGCGATGTATTTTATATGATGATGATCTACAATGTTTTGTGATTTGTGTTTTATGGTTATGTTCATGCTTTGTTTATTCTTTTATGATATGAAATATGAATGATCTAATGTTTATCGAATGTAGATGATGTAATATACTGATGATTTATAGGTGCTTTTATTATGTGTGGATAATGAATGTAATGGAAATGACCTAATGCAACATGATATGGAAATGTATTGATGTAATGGAATGTTAATGTTATGAAATGGTTATATGATAATGCAAAATGTTTAATAGAAATGTGTGATGTGAATGCAAAATATGATGCTTAATTTTATATGTTATAGTATTATTATTAACGTGATGCAATATGTGAAAAATTTAATTCAATGTTATGAGAAAATGCTTATGTTCTATAATGTTAAATGCCATGATGGATAATGTCTAATATGAATTTAAGATGTGATAGTGGTTATGATATGCCATATTTTTTATTAATGTGATATTGTATGAATGGGATGGAACGTTATGTGAAATTCCATGCCATGTGATATAATGAGTTGTGATGTGATGATGCTAGTATGATGATGTGATGAATGTTATACAGATGAATTTTGTGTTTTTGTATTTTCTCATGCAAATATATAATATGAAAAATGATGTCTATGATGATGGTGCTTTCTATGATGCAATCTAACATGATTATGCATGCAAGATGTTTTATGTGTCAAAGGACTCGGTCAAGATGCAGATGGAAGAAATGTGAGAATGTAAGAGGATGGATGTTAGCATGAAAAAGGGAAGGAAGATGGAAAAGGAAAGTTAAATGGGAGATGATAAGGGACCAACCTTCGTACTTTCATTTTTATATTTATCATCATTGGGTGCAAAAGGTATCGCAAATGGAACACAAAAACCATTGTATGACATAGAAAAAGGTGTGCAAGGTGACCATTTGTGAGAGACAAGCAATCAAAAGACAAATCCAAAAGATAAGGAATGCCCTAGCTCATAATAAGGATCCAATTATCTCTGTCTTTTTCCCAAGACAAACCATAGACAAAAAACAAAGAAAAGAGGCCATGATCCATCATCGTCCCTCTAAATCCATTAACAGGACATCCTTGAGGAGACTAGTAAAAAAGATAAGACAAATCCACACCAACAAAGTGTTTGCTAAAGAGACAGTGTTTTCCAAGATTTTTGATAATATTGTTTGATTGATTGATTAGGTTGACCAAGATGACTAGGATTTGATTGATAAGTTTGAAAATGATTGATTGATAAGTTGATAATAGTTGAAAATTTAATTTGATTGACCACATCTAGCTTTAGGGAGGACACCTCCCGATGAAAGAAAAGTTGATTGACCAAAATGACAAGATTGATTGATTTGATGAAGATAGATTGACAAAGTTGATAAAGTTGATTGATTAGGCCTGAATTCAGGAAGGACACATCTTGATTAAGGAAAGATTGATTGACAAGGTCAACATGATTAATTGATTTTTTGACAAATATATTTATTGATATGACCAAGCGATGTGAAGATACCCAATTTCAGGAAAGACATATCCTATTTAAGGAAAGGAGCACATCTGATAAAGTTGACCAATTGACAAGTGTTGACAAGACACCTAACTGCAAGAAAGACACATCCTGCTTAAGGTGAATGACCAAATTGAAAAAGTATAACCTCGGGAAGGACACATCCTGATAAAAGACAAGTGATAATATTGAATGAGACAAATGAAATAATGCCCAATTCCGATAAAAGACCAATGAGCTGATTGATTGGTTGATGATAAGATGATTGATTGATTTAAAAATTGATTGATTGGAAGATTTGTTGGTTATGTTTTTTTTTTATTAATGATTTGGTTCAAATGATGATTAATTACAGACCAAAACTACGAACAGACTCAACAAACCCTAAAGGACTGACCTAGGTGGCCTAAGGGGCTCATCGATTGATGGTATTGCCTACATTATATACGCAGAGACCTCGTAGTTCGACACAACTTGAATTTTCCTTATTCAACAAAAGATCGAGCCTTGATTTTATTTGGACAACCTAAAAGGACTGACCTAATGTCTTAGGGGCCCATTTAAGACGAGCTTTTCCTACATAGAAAATGCGTAGAGACAATGTAGTTTAACCACTCTAACACAAACTAACTCAGACTCGGATTTTGGTTTTAGAGATTTTGATGTTTTTTAGATTTTGATGGTTTTTTGAGTTTTTTGGATTTTGATGGTTTTTGGCTTTTTGTTTTTTTATTTTGATCATTTTTTCATTTTTTTGGATTTTGATGATTTTATAATTTTTTTTGGATTTTGATGTTTTTTTTAATTTTTTTTGGAATTTTTCAGGACATTTTATGATTTATGTGGTTTTAAAGGGTTGATACCATGTGTTATTTCCCATGAAGATGTAAGTCAAGTAATTTCCCCCAGTCAAGTATAAGACTAATTTACTATGTGCAAGGGGTAGCGGTGAATGTGACAGATGGTTATAAAAGGAAAAGTTACTAAATGTCAATGGTTTTTAGGCCATGGAAGGAGGACAAAACTATATTTTGGATGGGGGATGAGTGTAAATGGATGAAGGGACCAGATGGAGTGACAGTAGACAAAGGATCATAGACCAACTACACATGGTGCATGTTTGGTAGGTTTTCACTATGGTACTTATCCAAAGCGCCACCGAAGTGGTTTTCACTTTTGGAAGAATTATTTCTTTTTACTATTTTTATTTTTTTTATTTTTATGTTGTCACCAAGATGCCTGTTTGCCAGGTTTTCATCAAGGTGACTATTTTTTTAATTTTTTATATTTTTGACTTTTTAAGTGGATACTTTGAGAATCAAGTGTAATACTTACGAAGGTGCATGTTGTTGATAGGTTCAACCAACAATTCTCCTTCAAGATTAGAAATTTGATAAGCACCAGATCCATATGTTGTTATGACAATATATGGGCCCAACCAATTAGGTTCAGACTTCCCGAGTTTTTCTCATTTTGCTTGATTCTTCAAATTTTCCTTTAGGACTAAGTCACCAATGTCAAAACTTATAGGACAAAACTTCTTATTGTAACTGTGTTAGAGGTGATTTCGATATGCTTGCAAATGTTTCAAAGCATTCTAACTCTTAACTCTTGTAGATGGGATACACGGTATTCCTCTTGATTAATCAAGCCTTGCACAGAGACTCATAGGGATGGTAACTTGACCTCTATAAGAAGTATTTCTTCATATCCATATACAAGGGAATATGGTGTGGCTCCTATAGGGGTGTGAATACTAGTGCGATAGGCCCATAAAGTAGGATTAATTTGTAAGTACTAGTCATGGCCAACATCATTGATAGTCTTCTTTAATATTTTTAAGATAGTTTGATTAGACGCCTCAACTTGACCATTACCTTGGGGATAATATGGAGTACCAAAATGATGTTGAATATGGAATTTGTCACAAAGCTCATGGACATCCTGATTTTTGAAAGGGTGATCATTATCTGTAATGATGGATTGTGGGATACCACAATGGAAAATGGTGTAATTCAGAATGAATTTGGCTATCTACTTACCAGTAATGTAAGTAAATGGGATGACTTCAATCCATTTTGTAAAGTACTCAGTAGCGACAAGGATAAACTTATGTCCATTGGAAGAGGTGGGATGGATCTTTCCTATGAGGTCGATTTCCCATTGAGAAAATGGCCATGGAAAAGTAAGTGGTTTTAGTTCCTGAGCTAGTGCATGTATAAGATCTCCATGAATCTGAAATTGGTGACATTTCTTCACAAAGTGATAGGAATCACATTCCATTGTAGGCCATTAATATCCCATTCTCATGAGATTTTTGGCTAAGGTAGGACCAATGGAGTGACATCCACATATACCATGATGTACCTCTTGTAAGGAAATTTGTGCTTCATTTGAGTTGAGATATTGAAGGAGGGTACTATCTAGGCTACGACAATAAAGGGTGTCTCTGATGATGGCATATTTAGATGCTTGTCGGATAAAGGTTTTTTTTTTGTTAAGGGAGAAGTTAGGAGGGATAATCTGGTCATGCAAATAGGCATAAATGTCTTTGTACCAAGGCGAATCAAGACCAACAAGTTCACACACAAGTTTAGTTTTGGGGACATCAAATGTAGGGACCAACAACTATTCTACCAAGAACTCATATTGCGATGCATTATTAGGAATGTCCAAGAGAGATCTGATGGTAGCCATTGCATCAACTACTTTGTTCTGGATTCTCAAGATCTATTCAAAAGAAACATTATCAAATTATAGTTTGAAACTATCCACCATGCACTTGTAATGCATCAATTTCTCATCCTTAGTATTATAATCATCATTAAATTGCTTTATCACTAACTAAGAATCACTGTAGACTTGAAGATCCTTGATTTTCCATTTTATTGCTATCCAAAGTCTTGTCAAAAATGCCTCATATCCTACTATGTTATTAGTGCAAGGGAATTCTATTCAAAATGACTTGGGAATGGAATCTCCTTGAGGTGTGATAAAAATATTCCAGCTCCTAAACCATGACTTGTGTATGATCCATCAAAATATAACTTCCATGTAGTTGGTGCATCTATAACAAAGATTTAGTCATTTGGGAAATCAAATATAAAAGGATGGTTTTCTTTTATGGGTGCATTTGTGAATTGATCCGCTATCACTTGTCCTTCTATTAATTTTTGATCTATGTACTCAATGTCATGTTCACTCAGCATCATAACCCACTTAGCTAGCCTTCCTATTAGTGCTGCTTTGCTGAGAATATATTTTAGAGGATCAATCTCGAGAATCAGTTTTGTCTTATGATTCAACATGTAATGTCTTAGTTTCTATGTTGCAAATACCACTGCTAGACATGCTTGCTCAATAGGACTAAAGTTCAACTCATATCCAACTAAGGTGTGACTAATGTAATATATAGCCCATTCTTTGCCATCATTATCATTTTGTGCTAATAATGCCCCCAGTGCTGATGTTGTTATAGTCACATACAATATCAAATATTTTCTATCAATTGGAGGCATAAGGATTAGTGGATTCAGTAGATAATTTTTGATCTGATCAAATGCTTCTTGAAACTTTTTTGTCTAGTTGAAGGGAATGCCTTTTCTTAATCGATGTTGGAATGGGTGGATATTCTCTACTAATTGAGCAATGAATCTATGGATTGATTGTAGTATTCCTTGTAATTTCCTCAACTAACTAATATTGGTCAGTGGTGGCATTTCTAAGATAGATTTGACTTTCATAGGATCAACTTTTATTCCTTTGCGTGAGACTATGTATCCAAGAAGTTTTCTTGATTGGACCCCGAAAACACATTTATTTGGATTTAGTCTAAGTTGGTATTTTTCAAGTCGTGTAAAAATATTGTCCAACACTGCTAAGTGTCCACTTCTTTCTAGTGATTTAGAGAGAAGGTCATCAACATAGTCTTCCATAAGCACATGCATATAGTCATGAAAATTTAGTCATTGCTCTTTGATATGTAGCTCCGACATTTTTCAATCCAAATGACATCATATTCCAATAGAAAGTTTCCCAAGCACATGTGAATTTTTTTTAGGTTGATCTTTAGTAGCAATTCTTATTTGGTTATAACCTGAGAATCCATTCATAAGTGATAGCATTTCATATCTAGCTGTGAGGTCTACTATGATGTTAATATTTGGTAGAGTAAAATCATCTTTGGGACAAGCTTTGTTGAGATCTCTAAACTCCATGAAGATTATGATTTGACCATTTGGTTTGGTGATAGGAACAAGATTTGATATCCAATTTTCATAATCAATAGAATGAATGAATCCAACATCTAGAAGTTTCTTCAATTATGCCTTGACAAGTAGTACAATTTGTGGATCCATTTTTATTAGCTTCTATTTGTATGGTTTAGCATTAGGTAGTAGTGGTAAGTGATGTAAAACCTATTTGGGATCCAATCCAGGAATGCCAGCATATGACCAGGAAAATTGACTTGTCTTTCCACAAATAATGGTGTGAACTCAAGCTTTTCCTTGTTGATCAAAGATGTTGCTAACTGTATGATTTTGGAATTATCTTGTGTTCCAATATTCACCTCTTCAATTTCCTCTATTATAAATGATGATATCTCTTAGTCTATTGGGAGACAGTCCAATTCTCCATCCTCAGGCGCCTTAGGGAGGTTTTCACCTTTGGGTATGTCCTTTATTTTTACTTTTTCATGGTTAGCAGGTGTCTTTCGGTTTTCAACTAAAGACCTATTATTTTTACTTTTAATTTTGTCATTTTCACTTTTGCAACTAGAGGATAGGACAACCTCACCAAATTATGTTACATAATCGATCTCTATAGAAAATATAGCCTTAGATCCCCACTAGGTATTCCTTCAAAAAGGCTCATGAACTTAACTATTGCTTTGTCATTCTCGAAACTGTCCAAACTTGGTGGGTCTTGTTGATCCCAATCTATGAGTTGGGGGTAGACAAGGGATAAGCCATCATCAAAATTATCAAGAGTCATGGTGTAGGAAGATAGGGTAAAGATGGAAGTAAATTCATTAGGTTCCTAGGAGGAAATATTTAATCCATTCATCTCTATTCAAAGGAGATTTTGGATGAGGGCTTGGTAGGCTTAAGAAGGAACCAATTGTAAGCATTTGACTGAATTTTTTTTCAAGGAGAGGTTTATTAAATGTTCCAAATAATTTATCAAGGTCCATAAAGGTAGTCGAGGATAGGGAATCCCATCCACATTCATTCTAATTGGCATCAAAATCCCAAGGGTCCTCATATGTCTCAATCTCATTTGAAGCATTAGCAACCTCACTCAAAGGTAACCCAATACCTTGGATAGTCACTTTTACAGGTACAAACCCTAACCCTTGGTGTTTAATTAGCTTAGGAGGTTGTAAGGGTTCCATAATTCCTTGTTTATTTAAGCCAAGACCATTGTGTCCATCATATCCTTGCCACTTCATTATTTAGAACCCTTCTCGATACTGTTCAACTGGCAACCTCTTAGATTCAGTGTCTTCTTCTTCTCTGTACATCCATGTGAGGATATGCTTATCTAGATATTATTTGGCAAGTTCCCCCCATCTAGTGAAGGTGGCAACCTCTTATATTTAGTGTCTTCTTCTTCTCTGTACATCCATGTAAGGATATGCTCATCTAGATATTCTTTGGCAAGTACCCCCCATCTAGTGAAGGTGGTAGGTGGATTATGGATGGTAACCTTAGGCTATAGGGGATATGGCTTGCCATATGATTTCAGGGATTTAGGTAATTTTCCAATGAAAAAGAGACTCTTCATGTTATATTCTCTGCATCATTTTTCTTGGATCTGGATCTTAGGCATGGAAGGTGTGGTGAATGGAGTGGATAATTTTACCAAAGTAGATGGGTCAATGTAGTGAGATGGAGTGGCGGATAAAGTGGAAGGTGAGGCCTCTCAATTGATGGGCGCTTGATGTTCAACAGTTCCTCTTAGGTTTGAACAATACTGAAAAGGATTAGGGTCACCTGGAATAGTGATTTCAGTGCCATTGTGTGGGAGTTTGAGGCATTGATGGTAGGTGGATGGAATAGCTCTCATAGCATGAATCCAAGGACATCCAAGGAAAAGATTGTAATGAAAATCCAGATCCAAGACATGAAATACTGTATCTTGCATTGCTAGGCCAAATCTTATAGGAAGTGAAATTACACCTTCAGACGAACGCTCAATATCATCATAAGCTCTGATATTGATTTTATTTGTTTGTTCTATACAATTCTCAAAGTATCCCAATTATTTCACCAATTTTAGTGAGAAAATATTTAGACTTGCTCCATGGTCTACTAGGACTCGTTTGATCTTGAAATTATCGATGCAGACTTCAAGGTATAGGGGGTCATTATGATCAAATTTTGGTATGAAAAAAGTATTGCTTAGAGAAGGTGACATGATGTGGCATAGCTAGGTATCTGACCATGGCCTGAAATGCATTGACATATAGGTTGGTAGAGATGGATGCTTCTTGCAATTTTTTGTCAAGGATAGCTCTATGTTGTGGGGATGTGCGAAGGAGCTCCAAGATAGAGATTTGCGCTATGGTTTTTCCCAACTTCTCTTAAATGGAGGTCCTAGAATAGTTATCTTGGTTCTGCAAGTAGCAACAACATAATCTATGTTCGGCTTGTTTATGGTGATAGTGGCAATTTGATCATCAAAGGGTGTTATGTTAAGAATGATAGTGCTATAGTCATGTTTGATTATGACATAGTTGGCACTATTGTTGTTCCCTGAACTGGAGGCTTTCCCTTTATCATGGTCTTGCAAGGGAGTCTTGAATATGGTATGAGCAACATAAGTTTTTCCTTGTGAATCTCCTACCGATATGGTTCCATTTTCAATGAGGTCATGAATAATGTTCTTGAGTGTCCAAAATCTAGCTATTTTGTGTCTTTTTCCACAATGATATTCACAGTATTTGTATTCTTTCCACCAATCAGGTTTGATCAAGGTAGGTTCATAATTCTTGGTGTTTGGAAGTGATGATATTAGATTTAAAAAGTTGCTTGAGGATTGATTCAATGGGTTCACCCAATTGAGTGTATGTTCTTTCGGCACGAAGAGGTCCTCTTTGTTTTCTGTTATTTTGGACAACATTCAGCGTTTGGTTTTGACTTTGGATCTGTTTATTTGATGAGGAGGGACATTTAATATGAATGGTTGGACCTTTCATTATCAGTTTGGCATCAACAACTCCATCATTTGTGAATTTTTTATTTTGGGACCAACATTTTCTTTTTTCATTGTTGTATTTTGGATTTTCTTTGTTTACCTTGACTAGTCCTTTAGTGATACGATATTTATCAATAAGGACACCTTTCTCAAGGATATCTTCAAAGGTTGTGCAACATTGGATTTGAATTCGGCTCATGATTTCTCTGTTAAGATTTTCCATAAACATGGTGACCAATTATTTTTTAGGAATGTGACAAGGGAATTTGCTAGCCAAACCTCACCATCTCTGGTAAAACGAGGTGAGTTGTTCCCCTTCTTCTTGTTTGGTTGTGCTTAATGTTGCAAGGGTGACATCATTTTTAATGTTGAAGGAAAAATGATTAATTAATTTTTCAGCTAATTCAACCCATGTTCTTATTCATGGAGGAAGATGTGAAACCAATCTAGAGCCGGCCCTGTAAGGCTTCGTGGAAATAATCTCATCAAATAGGTAGGATCATATGAGACTTCCATACATGATGTGTTGAATTATTGAATGTGCTCTATTGGATCCCCTGTGCCCTTGTACTTAGGTAAAGGTGGTGTTGTAAAATGAAGGGGAAAGGGTGGAATGTATAAACTTCGATGAAATGGAAAGGGGCATAATTCCTCCACATAATAGGTCTTATTGCTAGTCCCCAGTTGCATGTTTGGCATCTATTGTTGAAGGGCTTGCACTTGTTGTATTAAGAAGTCTGCAACAAATTGTGTTACATTGTTTTTATTTGGTGTCATGATGTTAGCATTAAGGTCATAGGTTGTATTTGGATTAGGATTGATGCCTTGTGTCGTGAGACCTTGGTTGCCATATTGATTTGTGTTGGTTTTATTTGGAATGAAATTTGCATTTAGGCTTGTTCCAAAGGTCATGTTTGCATGTGGTATGGTGTTTTAGAATTGAGTTATAGACCCTTGATTTGTGTTTTGGTTTTTAAATTTAGGTCCTTGATTTTTGAGATGATGAAGGCATGCCAAGTGCAAATGGATTTTCAGTTTCCTCTTCCACAAATGTTGACAAATCAAAGCCTTGAGCTAGCTTGGCACCCTTTTTGGCTAGTGCATAGAAAAATTTGTTAGGGTTAGCACTAAAAAGTTGGTCAACCATGGTTAAGATTCTTGGATCTTGATAAGCCCTTTCAATTTCTTGAGTAGTCAATTTTTTGTTGAATTCTTCTAGGATCATGTCTTCCCATGTGTTGGTTTGGTTTCCTTGTGATATGTCCTTTGTAGGTGTAGAATGATTTGAATTTGTTCCAAGGGTAGTGTCATGAAAAGGGTCATTTGAATAATCCATGTCCTTTCTTTTGGATTTTTACCTTGTTTCAACCATGTGAGACTTTTGCAAGTTGAGGGATAATGCAAGATGCAAATGAGATTAGACTATGCTTTTGGATTTTTAGATTTTAGGATATGAAAATGCAAGGATGTTAAGGCTATGATGACAATAATGCAAGTATGATAAATGCAAAAGGAAGCTAAAGGTTGATTAATGATGAGGTAACTAAATGATGCTAAGGTTAAAATGAAGGAAAGATATGCTAATTTCAAAGGATAATGAGGTAAATGGATATGTCAAACTAATGGTATGGTGGAAATGAACTATTTTTTTGTATTTTTTGGATAAAGATGCAAAGTGAAATCTAAGCAATATGAGTCTAAATGATAGTAATATGAAGGAATTTTAAACAAAGGATGGAAATAAAGCTAATATGAACCCAAGGAAAAAAATTTCAAATTTCATTGACCATAAGAGAACAACCAAGACTTGGACACAAGACTAAGATCAGAAATTGACAAGGTGACAATGAAAAGACAATGACAATGACAATGGCCAATGAAAAATAGATTATGTGACCAAGAATTTCCAAGAGATCAAAGGTCTCCTTACGTTCAAAATTTGAAGGTCTAAATGTAACCTAAGGGTGAAATCCTAATTTGTGTAATGCAAAGGATGGATGAATGCAACCTATAATGCAATGTAATTCTAATAAGAATGCTAGAATGAGCTGGTGAATTTCCAAGACAACAAAAATGACAAATAGATTATGTAACCAAGAATTTCCAAGAGCTCAAAGGTTGCCCTATGTTCAAAATTTGAAGGTCTAAATGTAACCTAAGGGTGAAATTCTAATTTGTGTAACGCAAAGGATGGATGAATGCAACCTATAATGCAATGTAATTCTAATAAGAATGCTAGAATGAGCTAGTGAATCTTGCAAATCTTTGGTTTATCAGTTAGAGGTCACTGTGAAATTATTTTTTTTGGGTTTTGGACACATATTTCAAAGGTTTTTGTTCAGCAGATAATTATGGCTTTGTTTTCAGCAAATGTGTCACACATATGTAGTTTAGGTTATCAAATGTGGATATGTATCTAGCAAATATGGTTCAAGCAGATGATTGTAGTTTTTTAGTTCTCAGTTGTGGTTCACAATAACAGTTGCAACTCTATTTCAATAGATGTGGTTTTCCAGAATGTTGCTTTGACAATTTTGAGGTTTTTGAAATAGTTTTGATCTAGATTTTGATTGTTTATGATGAAATATGATTAGAAAACACATAATACATTATCAAGAAATTGTTTTTGGTCCGATTTGATGTGAGAATATTTTTATTTAAGAAGACAAGCACAAATCCTAGGTTGGCAAGGACAATATTCATTGGGTTGCCACTTGGATTTATCCAATCATGCTTATTCAGAGTAGATAGCTTAATAAATTGGTAGCACTGGCTCCCCCTTACTCGACACTCACTTCTCAAGCATACCAAGTTTTGAATTCCCCAAAGAGGAATTTTCTATCTCTACAAAGAATCACAAAAATTTGAGACAGATTTAGAGGTCCGACCTCCTGTGCCAACAAATAGAACGATTTTGCCTACTACAAACAAGAGGTGTCTAGTAAGGGCATCTAGTTCAGGGGGTACTATGATAAACTCCCTCAAGAGGTATCCCAACCCTTATAAAAAGGGATTTTCGTATCATAAAGATAATGGGGGAGAGCTATCACGTACAACTTCCCATTGATTACAAACTTTCCTTACAAACACAAATTTGTATAGCAGTTCAAAAGGACTTGGCTTTAGCCCATTATCGCTTGGGTCATTCACTTGGGGTGAGTACTTTTTCCCACCAAGGCATGCCTTCTAAAGGGTAAACATAAAAATAGATGTATTTGTCTTTCTGATCATTAAGTTTCCACAAGGTGAGAGCATAATACCTACCATCCTTCAAACACTAAAACATTGATTCATTACCCCTTAGTTAAATCTATGTGAGAAAAGACAATGATTCTTTTTAAAGCACCAATGGAAATATTATCTAATATACAACAAACAAGATTGTTTTTTTTTTTAAATATAGCCTTGGACAAATGAAACCTACAAAACCATGTGTTAGTAGTTTCACAAGAGATATCTTGGACCAATGAAAAGCTACAAAAACCTTGTTAGCACGAAATGTTAGGAGTTAAAAAAACTAACAATTAACAACTAAACTAGAATAGAAAATAATGAGAGTAGACTAATCTAAAAAATCAAAGAATCTAAGCTAAGAGCTCAATTTATTTGTTGCTTCAAAAGAATAAATTTTGGGAGCTTCACTCCAAAGCCACAAGATGCAAACACAAGATCAATAACCAAAAACACTATTCTAATGAAAAAAAAAAAAAAGAAACATAAAGAAAGCACAAAACTAGGAATTTGTACAAAGCAGATGAATGAATTGATTTTGTCGCTATGTCATGTCACATGAGAGACTTTGCGTCACAAATTCAAATTCAAAATTTTCCACCCATCATGTCTTTGGTAGATGCGTCACTTCTCCTCAAAGGCATCGTTGCGTTCATCAAATGCGTCACATTCTAGAAAATGTGTCACTGCATTTAACAATTGTGTCATATTTTACCTAAAATCTGTAAACCAAGTGAGAAACTATATGAAAAATTTGCAAAACAAGGTTCACGTCAGGTTCACTAATGTAAGATGGGGTTAGATGAATCCTAGCCTAAAATAAGTGACAACCAACACTTCTAAGCTATAAAACCACACCTTAACAAGAGAAAACAATGAAAGCATAAGGAAATAAAAGCATCAAATAACAATACTCCCCATGTTTGATCTTGAATCACTTCTCTTGCTCTCCTATTTTTCCTTATGCAACTTTTCCCTCAGATTTCAAATTAGACTTGTGTAAATACCTACAAATAGCAAGTAGAAGGTTGGAGATAGTTAGTTGTTAAGTTGAAAATGGAGGAAAGTGTTCTCTTTTATAGAAAGACATTCAAATGAATGAACACTATTGATCTTCTAGAAAGATTCTAATATCAATAGATGAGGATTCATGAGAGGGAGGTTACAAAACAGACAATCAAGATCAAACTTCTAGAAAGATGCCAAGATCAACGGTTGAGAATTGATGCAACTAGAATATGTCATTCATGGAAGAGATATGATGTTGATGGCTATGAAATAAATGAAGGCTCATGACAGAGACAACTATGACATAAATAAATGCCATGAATATGGCATCTTTGACCAAAAGGGAGAGATAAATAATTTATTTGAAATTATTTATTCAAAAAATAGAGAAAATGGACAAGTGGAAAATAAATAAATCATTTGAATTATTTATTTCCTCTAGGAAAATGAAAATGAGCATTTAATTAAATAGGAGGGGAGGAACTTAGGCATTAAATAATTAATTTAAATTAATTATTTAAAGGGGAGAAGAATGATATGTAATTAAATAATCCTGATAATTATTTAATTATGGAAGAAAAAAGTCAAATAACAATTATTATTATCTCACTATAGACAAATGATGAAGGATAAATAATTAAATAAATAATGATTTATTTAATTATTGAAGAAAGAGGGTGTTAGTGACACAATTAATTTATTTTAATTGATCAAGATAGAATAAAGATTAGAAAATGAATTAATTAAATAATTAAAATGATTTAATTATTAGAGGATGACAACCAAGGAAAAATGTTGCTCGCAAACCTAGGACATTTTTAGTGTCTACACAAGGTATACAAAAACGCTTCCTATTGTTGATCTAAGAGGAGAGATGTACAATTTTAATTGTTTTACAGTGCAAAATGGCTACAATATTTGATGGGCTAGTACTTGGAAACCGTGATGCCTAGAATTTTTTTTTTTGAGGCTACAAGATGGTATTAGGACCCTCTACAATAACCTCTCTCGTCTTTTTCTATCTCAAAGGAATTTTCCAATGGTGACGACTTTTTAGTTGAGGAAAAAGTTGTCAAATACAAGCAGTGTAAAGTTGCAAAGTGGTGCAACTTTTTTTATGCAACTCATGTGACCAATAAAACTATTCCAACATGTCTAGATGGGTAAATTTATGCTATGCATCATCCTCTTTCATACCTAAGCATGTTGAATCACTTCGAGCTACATTGTACTAGCTCAATCCCTTAAGAGTCCAAAGTGCAAAATGGTTGCAATTCTTTATAGGCTATTAATCAAAATCCATGATGCTTACACACTTCTTGTCTAAGGGTATAGGATGGTGTTGGAACCTATAAATAAAATCTCTTGGTTTTTCTTATCTCAGAGGCATTTTCCCATGGTGATGAATTTTTAGTTGAGGAAAAAGTTGTCAAATGCAAGTAGTGTAAAGTTGCAAAGTAGTGTAACTTTTGTTCTGCAACTCGCATAGCTAAACTGATTGTTCCAAAATGTCTGGATGGGTATGTTTATGCTAGGAATAATCCTATTTCATACCCAAACATGTCAAATCACTTTGAGCTACGTTGTATTGACTCAAACCCTTAAGAGTCCAAAGTGCAAAATGGTTGCAATCTTTGATGACCTATTACTTGGAAACCGTGATGCTTACAAAATTATTATCTAAGGCTATGAGATGTAATTGGGCCTCTCTACAATAAAATCTCTCACTTTTTGCTATCTCAGAGGCATTTTCCAATGGTGAAGACTTTTTAGTTGAGGAAAAAGTTGTCAAATGCAAGTAATGAAAAGTTGCAAAGTGGTGCAACTTTCATTCTGCAACTCGTACAACCAAACTGACTATTCCAACACATTCAGATGGGTATGTTTACACTAGGAATAATCCTCTTTTGCACCCAAACATGCCGAATCACTTTGAGCTACATGGTACCAACTCGATCCCTTAAGAGTCCAAAGTACAAAATGGCTGCAATCTTTGACGAGCTATTACTCAAAAACTATGACGCTTACAAAATTTTTGTCTGAGGCTACAAGATGGCGTTGGGTCCCTCTACAATAACATCTCTCATTTTTTGCTATATTAGAAGCATTTTCCCATGGTGACAACTTTTTAGTTGAGGAAAAAGTTGTCAAATGTAAGAAGTGTAAAGTTGTAAAGTGGTACAACATTCATTCTGCAACTCGTGCGACCAAATCGATTGTTCCAACACATCTAGATGGGTACATTTATGCTAGGAATGGTCCTCTTTCACACCCAAACATGTTGAATCACTCTAAGCTATGTTGTACTAGCTCGATCCCTTAAGAGTCCAAAGTGCAAAATGGTTGCAATATTTGAAGGGATATTACTTAGAAACTGTGATTCTTCCAAACTTATCGTTTGAGACTATGGATCATGTTGGGACCCTCTACAATAATCTCTCTTAGTTTTTTCTATCTTGGAGGCATTTCCTCATGGTGATGAATTTTCAATTGAGGAAAAATTTGTCAAATACAAGCAGTGTAAAGTTGCAAAGTGGTGCAACTTTTTTTCTACAACTCGTGCAGCCAAACTGACTGTTTCAATGTGTCCATATGGGTACGTTTATACTAGGAATGGTCATATTTCACACCCAAACATGTTGAATCACTCCAAGCTATGTTGTACCAGTTTGATCCCTTAAGAGTCCAAAGTGAAAAATGGTTGTAATGTTTGATGGGCTATTACTAAAAAATTGTGATACTTACAAACTTCTTGTCTAAGGATACGAGATGTTGTTGGGCCCCTCTATAATAACCAAGATCTTTTTTTTTCTATCTCTAAGGTTTTTTCCCATGGTGATGACTTTTCAGTTGAGGAAAAAGTTGTCCAATGCAAGCAATGTAAAGTTGCAAAGTGGTGTAACTTTTATTTTGCAACTCATGCGACCAAAATAATTATTCCATTTCTAGATGGGTATATTTATACTAGGCATGGTCCTCTTTTGAACCCAAACATATTGAATCACTTTGATCTATGTTGTGCCGACTCTACCCCTTAAGTCCAAAGTGTTAAATGGCTACAATCTTTAACGAGCTATTACTTAGAAACTGTGATGCTTACAAAATTCTCGTTTGAGACTATAGGATGGCGTTGGGCCCCTTTACAATAAAATATCTTGGTTTTTTCTATCTCATAGGTTTTTTCCAGTGGTGATGACTTTTCAGTTGAAGAAAATGTTTTCAAATGCAAGCAGTGTAAAGTTGCAAAGTGATACAACTTTCATTCTGCAACTCGTGTGACCAAATCAACTGTTCCAACATGTCCAAATGGGTATGTTTACACTAGGAATGGTCCTAATTCATACCCAAACACACTGAATCACTGTTGTACCGACTCGATCCCTTAAGAGTCCAAAGTGCAAAATGGCTGCAATATTTAATGGGCTATTACTAAAAAAATGTGATGCTTCCATACTTCTTGTCTAAGGCTATAGGATATTTTTGGGACCCTCTTCAATAACCTCTCTCATTTCTTTCTATCTCGAAAGCATTTTCCCATGGTGATGAATTTTTAGTTGAGAAAAAAGTTATCAAATGCAAGCAATGTAAAGTTGCAAAGTGGTGCAAATTTCATTCTGAAACTCATGTAAACAAAGTGACTATTCCAACATGTCCATATAGGCATTTTTATGTTGGAATAGTCCTCTTTCGCACCTATACATGTCAAATCACTTTGAGCTATGTTGTACCGACTCGATACCCTAAGAGTCCAAAGAGAAAAATGCCTATAATATTTGAAGGGCTATTACTCAAAAATTGTGATGCTTACAAACTTCATGTCTAAGGCTATGGGATTTCATTGGGCCCTCTACAATAACCTCTCTCAACTTTTTCTATCTCAGAGGCATTTTCCCATGGTTATGACATTTTAGTTGAGGAAAAAGTTGTCAAATCCAAGTAGTGTAAAGTTTCAAAGTGGTGAAACTTTCATTTTGCAACTCGTGTGACCAAATTGACTGTTCCAACATATCTGGATGGGAACGTTTACACTAGGCATGGTCTTCTTTTGCAACCAAACATGTTGAATCACTCTGAGCTATGTTCAACCGGCTCAATCCCTTATGATGGCATGGAAAACAAAGGAAAAGAGAAAGATTCACATGAAAATTGACAAGTCCAAGTTTTCCACACCAAAAGCATATGATTGCATGAAAGAGGTAAAACATCTGGGTATCCAGATAATTGAGGAAAGCCTAAAAAAATTTGTTCTCGAAGGGGTTATGATCCAATTGCTATGTGGATACCATACTTACATTGAATTGATCATTATTAATGTTAGTATTTAGGTAAATTTCTTATTCCTATTATGGTTCTAATCAGAAATGAAAATGATACATGACTTAAAATATTGTATGATCATCCTCAATTCTAGCAAGGGAATGACATTTTTAATTATCTCCTTTCCCTTACAACAATATGGTTGTTGTAAAGAGGAATTTTTTCAAGATTCTAGAAAAAAATTGAAATGTTTATAGCTAAACTTAATCATAGGCCAATTGAAATATGAGCTCATATGGTGGCTTATGACCCAACTAAAGAGAATCAAGAACAATTATGTTAATAAGTTTAGACTAGAGCCTCAACCATAAGTAGAAGCTAAAAATATCCCAAAGAAGAGGTATAAATATATGTTGATACATGAGATATTACAACCCCTATTCCTACTCCTTCACAATCACCTATAATTAAAAAATGCTTTCTTTGAAGAAGCTAGGTTGGAGTGAATATATAATAAGTAATTGGTGAAAATATGGGAAAGAAGTTGGACACATGGTGGACAAACCAAGTCACTTTTCCTTGGGTAATAAATGGGATGATATATATGAGAAGGATCATTTCAATCCTACCTCTTCCTTCACTCCAAAAAAGCTTCATCCAAGTAAGTGAAATAAAAATAATATCATTTGGTGATGAAAAAGGAGTAAAAATCAAAACCTCCAAGTTTTCAAACCAAGTAGCTAATTACATAGGTAGATTTGGTGCTAGAATAATTCACAACCTATGCATCTACTCAACCATATATTTCATTTAGAAGTATCTTGACCCTACTCCAATGAGTATTTCAAAGAAAATAAAAGAAACAATTAACTCTAGTTCTTATTGAAGAGGAATCTACGTAAAATGTCCTACTGCAAAGGATGCGAGGTTTCATCTCCACAAAATTAACTATCAAATACATTGTAATCACCCAAGAAATAATAAAATCACCAAAGACAACTAAGGGAAAAACTAATGAATCCTTTGAATCTTAGTAGGTTCCCACCACAAACTAGAGCTCATTTTAGAATACCACAAGTGGAGGTGAGGACCTAGAAGAGGAGAAGGAAAAAAATTAAGAGAAGTGATGATCCACCTATGAAAATGGGATATGAAAAGTTAAATATGGAATAGCAAAGCATACAAGAGCCATTAGAATTTTCTATAAAGAAGGTACAATAGGTTACACTATAAATATCTATCTTCCCTCTCCTCCTAGCTTTATTCCTTTTAAATTCTTCCTCGGATTCCATATTGAATTAGCACATAAGTAAATGATAAATCATTGGTGAATCATTTATGGAAATATTGAAGTTGTTTAGCATCAAATAATAAAGTTGTTTAGCATCAATTAATAAAGTTGTTTAGTATCAATTAATAAATATTCAAGACAACCCATGAAGACTAGCAATGATCAAAGCTTTGGCTAACCAACTAATAAGTATACACATGAATAAGTAAATCATACATGTCATAAGTGAAGAAAAAGTACTCAAATATATGTAAGTCGTGAAGTATATACATGAATACATAATATACACATTAATAAAATTATATGCATGAATACAAGGTATACACATGAAAACACGTAAGTCACAAAGTATATATTAGAATACACCTAAGTCACAAAGTATACACATAAGTTATAAAGTATACAGTTGAACACATGTAACTCATATCTATTGAAATGTGGATTTATAATACAAATATGGACACTATCAATAAAAATATTTGTATTAACCAAATAGCCATGTAGGCATACATCAATATATGTCGATATAAGTATAAAATATACACAAAATAGCCATATAGGCTTAAATGAATGCCATATAGGCATACAATGCCAAATATATGCAATACAAAATATGTCCAAAAATGCCATATAGGCATACAACAAAGGACCCTAGAATCTAAAGTCATTTCCCTCCAAGGTCTTGAAACAAAATCTTACCCTTTATTGGCCAAGTCGATGGTAATGTGTTTGTCACTCATTTACTCTAAGGTTGAGGGGTGCTCCTAGTGCTCCTCCTAGGGTTTAGCTCCTCATCACTTTCCTTATATGTTACAATAACAAGTAAAGGGATTAATATATAGAAATTTCATTATAAAAAATGATATATTAGCAAAATAATCACTTAATGCCACTAGACAATCACTCTCCTCAAGAGAAATATTTGAATTCCCATCTTGTGGTGTCTTGAAGTCCCATAGAAACCATCCAAAGAGAAATTAAACTATTAATCAATAATTGCTTGATTTTTCACTCACTAACAACTATAACAATGAATGTAATTTGAAGTTTAGTAATCTACATCATACCCCCATGAGAGGAATTGAGGAGTCTATATAAGAAGAAACACCAAGATCTATTTCCCTATGAACATCTAGAGGTGTTTCTGCTTCCAACATCTGAAAAATAAAACAACAAATTGTTCAATCACAAAAAATACAATAGTGATGCAGGTCATGGCTTATAATGTATGAGATAATGAGCAAACATTTGAGTAGTTATTGAACTATATATTTCTTACTATCATGCTTACTATTTTCGCTATCTATAGTTTATTTGAAAGCATCTATTTTAGGCTTTCATCTATAGCAGCAAGGTGGTGAACCGTTTGATAAAATGATTTAGTACACATGTATGAAAAACATGTTAGCATAGAGAAGGAAATGAAATATTTGAAAAATTTCCTCAAATAAATGTGGTCTCATGGTGATGGAATTCCATGACAAACAAATGTGTCATGGAATTCCATCACCATGGGAACACATTTCTTTGAGGCATTTTTTCAAACACTTTATTGCCTTCTCTAAGGTATTATGTTGGGATGGGGTGGATGGTATAGTGTGGTATTGGTTATGAGATTGAGGGGGATCATTACATGAAGAGGGAGGGGTGAGGTGGAAGATTCCATGTATTGATAAATTGAGGATAAGGATGAGGACCTTGAAAAGGATTTGAGAGAAATTTTGGCTACAGGCTTGGTTTATATTCTTAAGGTAGTGATTTGTTTGAAAAAAATACTCAAAGAAATGTGGTCCCATGATGGAATGTCATTCCATCACCATGAGAACACATTTCTTCGAGGCATTTTTTTAAACAACTAATTTCCTTTTCTATGATATTGCTTACTATTATGCTTTGATATATTTTTTCAAGCATCCATAGTTTGTTGGAAAGCACCTATTTTAGGATTTTAGACATAGTAACAATGAAGTGAATTTTTTGATAAAATGATTTGGTAGCATAGACAAGGTGGTGAACTATTTGAAAAAATGCCTCAAAAAAATTGGGTCTCATGGTGATGGACATCACCATGATACCACATTTCTTTGAGGCATTTTTTCAAACAACTCATCGTCTTGTCTATGCTATTTCTTACTATTATACTTTCATATATTTTTTCCAAGAATCCATAGCATAGACAAGGCATTGAACTAATTGAAAAAATGCCTGAATAAGATGTGGCCTCATGAAATTCTATGACAAGCAAATGCAATTGGCAGCTGGTCCTAGTTATTACTTATGCTATGTGAAGTAATTGCATCACTACTTATGTTAACTTTCTAAAAAACAATATTGTAATTGGAATTTTGTCATCTATCAACATCTAGTTATTATTTATGTGATTTGAACTAATGCTTTGAGTTTGAAAGATGTGCAATGCAATTTAATCAACAATATGAATAAAAAATACACAAATCTATTATGTACAATTCATTAGTTAAAATCTTTATTCTATTACCTACCTAAAGGTTTGTACTCTACTAGCACCGGGAGGTGTTGTCATGAAACCTCCAATATAAACCTATTCAACATCCAAAATCAAATATTAAAATACCATTCATAAAAAAATTCTATTCACATGCAATATTTATAATTGTTTACTAGTTACATACCTCTGTAGTAGATGCAATGAAGGAAAACAAAGGTGGAGGGCCAGTGTATTCAGTATCAACATTATGGGTAAGTGCACCAAGATGGTTCCCAAAAAGGGGAGTTAAGTGGCCACTTTTTTTTCTAAAATCAAGAAATACTGACCTTGGACGTGAAATTGAGGATAGTTACACTCAAAATGTTCAGATGGAACAAAAACAAGGATCGAAGTGCTCTGAGTCTACTTTCTTAAATACTAATTTATTTTTAAAATGGTTGAGATTAAGGGATTCAAAAGAGGGACGTACACAAATTGGTGATGTTTTTGTCAAAAAAAATAACATAACAACTCTTGTACAAACCTCGTACGGTGACTTTGTTTTAGTATTTTTAAAATTGCAATGGTCAGAAGTTAGCTAATAGTATGTGGTAGATGCACAATTTTTCTAATAATTTTTTAATGAATATTTGATTTTTTACTAATTTTCAAAGTGGACACTTCCTGAAAAATAGAATTTTGTCGTGCTACCCCTACAAATTTTGGAAACTAATTGAATTTTGTTTTATTTATTTTTTAAAATTTGTAGAATGGAGTGTAGTTTCTAAAAATGTAATTTATTTGAAAATTCGATGAAACCAAACACCACATTTTGGAAAAAAAGAGACATACAAACAAAATAAAATATGGATGAAAGGCTTAACATTGTCAGAAAGTGAAAAAAATTACATCGTTGGATAGCTAAGAGAGAACCCAACATTACCCATGTGTTCAATTTTTTTGATATTGAACCACATGCAATCCTGGTGGTGAGCACGAACTCAATTATGTGAAATATGGTACATTTTGTAAGAACACGTCTCTCGTTGTTGGGAATGCCCTCCAAGATTTTGGGTTGGTATTCCAAGGAAAATACCAATCCTAAGGCTCAAAGATTCCCAACGCGAGATATAACGTGAGCGTGCTATAACACGCTTTTGTTATATCTTAGTTTGACATGGTTTTTTGCTTTTGCGGAAAACATGTCAACTAAGACATAACATGAGCATATTATGACACGCTTGTGTTATGCACTCCTTTATGTTAAATGCCAGTCTACTAAATGTATGCTGATATACTTGAATGTTTGTAAGTACATGTATGCTTGTATGTCATGTATGTATGTATGCCTGTATGTATCAATGCATGTATATTGTATGTATGCCTATATGTATGTAATATTGTATCTACACATTTATGTATATATGATTGTATGGATGTAGGATTGTATGTATGTAAGTATGTATGCATTTACATATGTATTTAGAGGGAGGGACAATTTAGAGAGAGAGAGAGAGTCTGGAGAGAGGGAGAGCGGGAGAGGGGGTGGAAGTAAGAGTTTAAGAGAGAGGGAGTGGGACAGAAGGGGTTGGAGTGAGAGGGAATTAGCTAGGTAGGGTGGGAGGGAGAGAGACGGGGGATGGGAGAGAGATAAAAAGAGAGGGGAGAGAGAGAGAGAGAGAGAGAGAGAAAGAGAGATTTATGTACGTAGGGTTCCAAAGGGAGAGACTTGAGAGATAGGTAGTGAGAGGGAGTGTGAGAGATAAGGAGTGTGAGTGAGATACATGAGAGAAGGAGAGGGTGTGGGAGGGAGTGACCTGATAGAGGTAGAGAAAGAGGGGGGTGGAGTGAGAGGGACTTATCTAGGTAGGGTGGGAGAGATAGATAGAGAAAGGGGAGAGAGACAAAGAGAGAGTTACCTAGGTAGTTTAACAGAGGGGGAGACCTAAGAGAGAGAGGGGGTGGGAGGGAGAGTCATGTGAGAGAGGGAGAGAGGAAGTGGGAAAGAGTGGGAGAGAGTGGGAGGGACAAAGAGAGATGGATAGAGGGAGTGAGAGAGGGTGGTAGGGATTGATTGAATGAGAGGTACATAGAAAGAGGGAGAGGGTAGATGGAGACAATTAGAGAGGGTAGGAGGGAGGGAGGGAGGGATAGGTGAGATGTATAGATAGAGAGAAAGTGATAGGGGTTGAGGGATTAAAGTGGAGGACCTAAAGGGTTGAATGTTTCTAGGGTATTAGGGTTTAAGGGTTGAGGGTTGAGGGAATAGGGTCGATGGTAGAGGGTATTAGGTTGAGGGTATAGGGTAGAAGGTTTAAGGGTATAGGAATTAAGATGGTATAGGGGTTGAGGGATTAGGGTTTAAGGCTTGAGGCTTGAGGCTTGAGGTATTAAGAGGGTATAGGGGTTGAGGGATTATGGTTTAAGGGTTAAGGGTTGAGGGATTAAGAATGTATACGGGTTGAGGGATTAGGGTTTAAGGGTTGAGGGTTGAGGTTTGACAAATTAAGAAGGTACAGGGGTTAAGGGTTCAAGATTTAGGGGTTGAGGGATTAAGAGGGTATAGGTGTTGAGGGATTAGGGTTTAAGGGTTGATGGTTGAGGTATTAAGAGGGTATAGGGGTTAATGGATTAGGGTTTTAAGGGTTGAGGGTTGAGGGTTGAGGGATTAAGAGGGTATATGGGTTGATGGACTAGGGTTTAAGGGTTGAGGGTTGATGGTTGAGGGATTAAGAGGGTATAGGGGTTGAGGGATTAGGGTTTAAGGTTTGAGGGTTGAGGGATTAAGAGGGTATAGCCAGTTTAGAAAGTTAAGTTTTAATAAGTTGAGAGATTTGAGGTTGAGAGGATTAAGAGAATTATAGGGGTTGAGAGATTAAAGAGTTTTGAGGTTGAGAGTTGAGGTTTGAGGGTTGAGGTTGAGGATTAAGAGGTGAGAGGGTTGAGGATTTTGTGAATTTAAGAGTTGAGGATTAAGAAGAGGTACTTAGGGTTGATAGGTGTTAGGGTTTAAGGGTTGTAAGGTTCAGGGTTGAGGTTTTAAGGATTGAGGATTAGAAGGAGGTATAGGGTTGAGGATTAGAGGTTCAAGGGTTGAGAGTTAAAGAGGTTATAAGGGGTTGGTGGTAAGTTTAAGGAGTAGGGGACAGGGGTTGAGGGATTAAGAGGGTATAGGGGTGAGCGATTAGGGTTTAAGGGTTGAGGGTTGAGGGTTGAGGGATTAGGGTTTAAGGGTTGAAGGTTTAAGGGTTGAGGGATTAAAAGGGTATAGGGGTTGAGGGATTAGGGTTTAAGGATTGAGGGATTAAGAGGGTATAGGGGTTGAGTGATTAGGGTTTAACGGTTGAGGGTTGAGGGTTGAGGGATTAAGAGGGTATAGGGTTTGAGGGTTGAGGGATTAAGAGGGTATATGGGTTGAGGGATTAGGGTTTAAGGGTTGAGGGTTGAGGGATTAAGTGTGTATAGGGATTGAGGGGTTACTATTTAAGGGTTGAGGGATTAAGAGGGTATAGGGGTTGATGGATTAGGGTTTAAGTCTTGAGGGTTGAGGGATTAAGAGGGTATAGGGGTTGAGGGATTAGAGTTGAAGGGTTGAAGGGTTGAGGGTTGAGGGTGGAGGGATTAAGAGGGTATAAGGGTTGAGGGATTAGGGTTTAAGGGTTGAGGGTTGAGGGTTGAGGGATTAAGAGGGTATAGGGGCTGAGGGATTAGGGTTTAAGGGTTGAGGTTTGAGGGTATAAGGAGGGTATAGTAGATGATATAGATCATTATCTTAGACTCAAAAGCAATAAGAACCTTGCTTTTACATATCTTCACATGCACTAAAAACCCTCCTTTTTACCCAAGAAACTAGTGGTTTATTGAAAAAAACACATCCAACCCTCACACAATCTTATGAATACTTCAAACAGGTCTAAAATTATCTACACAAACTCAATTCAACAAGAAACCATGCTGCCCAAAAGCAAAACACACTTTAATATATCAAAACCACTCAAAATCTCATGGAAAACTCAAAATTTCACTTTAATGCTTCATGCCCAACACCCTTTTAGACCTCCCTTGCACACAAAAAAAATTCCCTCACCTATTTATTGATGATCTTCCTTCAAATCTTCATAATCATTCTTTGCATTGATGTTTTCCTAAAGCCTAGACAACAACTTCTTGAATTGGCAATT
The DNA here is from genome assembly GCA_007115665.2 of Sequoiadendron giganteum. NCBI lineage: Eukaryota > Viridiplantae > Streptophyta > Pinopsida > Cupressales > Cupressaceae > Sequoiadendron > Sequoiadendron giganteum. Next base: position 266,748,269 of record CM021100.1, on the reverse strand, counting down.
TTCATTCAACGGTGCTCCCGCATCATGTATGCTTCCATAGTTTGTATACATATATATGATATAAGTTGATATTTTGTATGCTTATCCATGCTACAAATAAAATTATCTAGCATGCCGAAGAAAAATACAAAGAGGAAACTAATAGATGAAGAGAAGGAAACCTTCAAAGCAAAGTAGAGAGTTCAGATGGCGATATATCGTGAAAAGAAGAAATTGGGAATGATTGACAAAAATAAGACAATTGAAGAGGAACCTCAATCGTCAAAAAGAGAAAAGGAATTGGAAGCACAAAAGGCAGGAATGCGAAAGCATCATGGTAAGATAGATTTTGATACCGTAGTTGGAGACACACCCTCTACGACAAGTGAATATGAAGGGACACAATTAAGCACAAGAGAATATGGAGGGACAACATCTACTACAACTGAATATGGAGGGAAACCATCTACCGTAAGTGAATATTTTTAGACACCATCCAACACATCTCAAGTTGAGAGTACATCATCACTCAGATTTGATGAAGAAGGTATGCCATCATCCCCACGTGAATATCAAGGTATGTCTTCTTCTCCACCCTCGATCAAAGGTACACAATATATCCCACCTCAATTAAATATTGATGAAATTCCTGATGTTGAGATGTATGTACCTAGGAGAACACTACCTATAATTTTGTGTAGAAAGCCAAAGTATTTGATTAATATTGATGAGGATATTTTGCATCACATGGAAGGTAAGATTCCAACACACACTTGTAGAAGATATGCTGATAAGATTTGGAAATTATTCATTGAAAGGCTAAATGAGATGACAAGATATCAACTTTTTTTTGAAATGATGCGGGGTGTAAAGTATAGGAACATCATGAAGACTCTTGGGTTGAGAAAATCAAATGCATTGAGTGAAGACACTATTGTAAAGAATCTAATGGATGCTTATGAGAGTGTGGGTAAGACCTCACACTCAAAAGGATAGTAATGTCACCTGACATGTCATTACATCAACTTTGGTAAGATGTTAACAAAGAGAGCTCATCTCATTAGAAAGACAAGTGAAAAAATGAGAATTAGTAGAAAAACTTTATCAAGAGCCATTCATAGGCGACAAAGAATTGAGGGAACTAATTCAAATGAATTATGGGAATTCTTGGGGAGACTGTCACAAAAAGATAAAGAAGTTGTTGAAGCCTTGAGAACACTAATTGAAGAGTATTGGAAGAATAACAAAAGACCATCTCTGAATCAAAGGGATGTGGTAAGAAGGAGAATTGGTTGTCGAAATTGTGAGCCACATCCAAAGCATTTTTCGGATATCACTCAAACCCAATTTTTTCATAAATTTGAAAATGATTATCCTCAAATTAGTATTTTTCAAAGATTTTTTGAAATGCTTAAACCTTTTTATGCCAAGATAAAGCACACACACACTACTTTTTGTTGTAGACTACATATTGAATTCTCTAACCATTATGATGTTTATCATTCTATATGTTTAGATTTGCATACTAATGATGTTTTGCAGGATTGTGGCATAGAAGCCCCACCAAAATATTTATGTGAAATAGAGGATGGCCAGATATTCTATAGAACAACATGCTTGGATGGTTCATGCGAGTGTTGTAGTGGCTTCCAGCATATGCTAGTATGTCAACGTATGGAAAGCACAGATGAGGTGGGACAAAAACTAGTAGAGTTCTGGAAGTATGAAACAATGGAATATGCTACATAAGATGGGTCTCAAGAAAAAAAGGCATGATTTGGTTATTGAGAAGATTCTAGTGTACAATTTTATGTCCATGTTTCATGACAATATACTATCTGAGTATGCAAAGCATACCCATAGAGCTAGATAGTTGGACACACAATTCAAGCTATGCAAGGACACCTTTCCAATTGGCAGCATAGTATCAGTGGTTGAATTTGCAGATAACTACACTCTACAACCACAATGTGAGGTGCAATCACAGTATTAAAACTCCACAAAGGTTTCAATATTTGTGCACATAGCATTCATTCATGCATCTGATAGTACATATGACCAAAGGAAGGTATTGAGGGAGTACCACTTTTACATTAGTGATGATCGCGTGCACATTATCCAGAGTTCATGCAAGTTTGCTTCTAGATGTTCTATAGTGGTTTGGCTTAGAGGCGCATAGCATACGATCGACATATAATATGGTCGGATAACTATGCAACATAGTTCAAGAACTCGTGCATGTTCTACTGGTTGTGCAAGGTGCATGCCATTATAGGTGTTCAACATATGTGGAACTTTTGTGAGGTCAGGCATGGAAAGGGGAAGCATGATGGTGCGGGAGCATGCATGAAAAGAGCAATAGAATGAGAAGAGTTAAAGTAGAAAGATAGTGCAAAGTTGATAGATGCAAGATCAATCGTTGAGTGGTGTAATACTTTGATGGGTCCAGATAATGAAGGTACGTCTTTAGTTCATAGATTTTTTTGGTTGATGGATGATACTAACATTGCACCATATGAGGAATAATGTACAGTAACAAGATCGAGTGAGGTACACTCTTTCCTTAGCTCAAATACAGGTTCATGGAGTATCGATACACGAAAGATGGCATGCTTTTGTTCTTCATGTGCAATGCAAGCCTGGAATGATTGTGAGTCAGGGGAGTGGGTTGACAAATGGTCAACAAGTTATCTTAGCCCATTTCACACGTATTTCCCTCCGATGACATTGGAACTGACACAGATGGAATCATCAGTCGACTTTGATCACGTATCAGATCTAGTTCAACCAGGTGATATATCTACTTGCTTAATTTTTGAAATTCCATATCGTTATCTTACTTTGTAGTGTATTCGTAATGTTGACTAATTTTAAGAGATTTGTTGCACGTATCAATGTAGGGAATGTTTATGCATTTATTGTAGATAAAGACAATGAAGAGGGAATGAACTATTACTTGTGTCATTGTGTTGAGGCGAAAAAGAAATTGGAGGCCCCATTTATATATGGAGAAAACATTGAATACCCTACAGGCTCAGTTGTGGTTAGTGGAACGCGGCTGAGAAGGTACCCACATTCGAGTGTTAAAAATTGGCTATTTCAAGACTTTGAAATGCATTGTAAGATTCTTCATTACTCAAACCTTGTTGTGGAATCCAATGTTTGTTTGAAAAAATATGGGGGTAGACCTTTGAACAAGACCTTGTGGAAGGTTCGTGAGTCTGACCATGAGGCAATACTTGAAACAATAAAGAGTAGAGTAGACCTGGATGGTTCGTTGGATTAATTTGTAAGTATATGTAGATTGGTTCTTATTAATTTATAATTTTATGCACATTAATTTGTTTGATTGCAATTCTATCATCTTCTTTTACTTTTCATATTTGTAAGTAACCTAGTAAATAGTGATTGGTGTCCCCTTGCATAAAATGCAGATATATGAGCCATCCAAGAGACTCTCAGCTAGAAAAGCAATGCAACATCCTTTTTTTGATGATCTTGACAAATCTCAATCATGATTTTAAGCTATTAGAAAAGTGTGTGCAAAGCTTGGTGAGGGAATTTCAAGTTATTAATTTGAAGTTAACCTTTTCATGAGCAACTATGATGTAGACATTATAAGAGCATCCCAAATTTGAACTTACTCTATTTATGATAGGTGTTGTGTGCAATAGGAATCTTGGAACTCCTAGTGAAGATATATGACCAGGAGTGACTAAGTTGTGAGACTTGCATGCCTATTTGTAAGTGCCTTCCATCTATTTTCATTTTATTTCCATTTTGGATGCTCTTTCTTTTTCTCTTTTGCTTTGCGTAGTTGTAAGTAAACCACTAAAAATTGATTGATCTCTCATTGCAGAAAGTGCTAATTTATGAGCCATCAAAGAGAATCTCATCCAAAAAAAAATGCAACATCCTTATTTTGATGATCTTGACAAATCTCAATTCTGATTTCAAGCCATTATAAAAGAGTGTGTGAAGCTTAGTGAGGAAATCTCAAGTTACTGAATTGAAGTTAACCTCATAATGAGCACGTATGATGTAGAAATTTAAAGAGAATATCGAATGTATGGTTCACATTGTAAAAGATCTGTGAAACAAAGTACCTAAGGCATTGTAATGAGATTTACTCAAATATTGTAATTTTGGAGTTCATGTTTGGTGCAGTAGCACCTTGTTCTCTAAATGCCTTCAATAGGAAAATTTGCAAAATTTGAATTTTGAAATGTAAAGAATGTGAAAAAGGTCATGTGAAGGTCATATGTAATGTATTCAAAGTCTCAAAGAGGTCGTTAGGTGATTATAGAAGTGATATAAAGCATGTAAGATCGAGAAAAATAGAGATCTTTTGTAATATTGAATATTTACAATCAATAAAGTCCTTATTTTAGTGATTTTATGATTTTAGATAAGTGGAATAAGTTAGTCTTAGGATATTTTAGGTGTGTGTGTGTTTATCTGTGCAAGGGAATTCAAGAAACAAAGGTGGAGTTCCTGCTAGAAGGTTTTATGATGAATTTTCAAGTGAAAAGTGTGGCTCCAAGTGGTGTTTGAGGAAAAATTCTCAAATGACTTCACAAAAAAATGACTGATCTAGATAGCTATAATTGAGTTACAACACATACTTCAAAATCAATAGTGATTGTCTTGGAACATGTGCATAAAAAAATGGCTTTCTTCACTGTCCTCATTAGGCTAACTAGGCCTAATTTACAAAAGAACTTACCTTTAAACATTCAAAAACCCTAAAAAATTATTGGGGCAGCAATTATCATGTATCCAAATGCTCAGATCCATAATTTATCTCAGGAGAAACTCACTCCACCATGCCAAACTGAAACCCTTATTTTATGCTAATATAAAGAGGGTTTATTGAAAGGAATGGTTCCATAACTTACCAGAACATGCCACCACCTTAGACCTTCTTAAAATCACCTACACAAACTCAAAAGACAAACAACCAACCTCTACATGCAATATTTTATCAAACCCTAGGGTGAAACCTCATTTTTCATGCCCTTTTCCATCAAAATCTATAGGGGCAGCAACACAAACCCCATAAAAATTATTCCCTTTCACTTAAAAACTTCTCATCTAATCCTATAGAATTGTGTTGGATCTCTCTACAAAAACCTCTCTCGGTTTTGGCTATCTCGGAGTGACTTTCCCGCGGTAACGGATTTTTACTTGATAGAAAAAGTGTCAAATGCAAGCAGTGCAAAGTTACAAAGTGATGCAACTTTCGTTCTACAACTCGTGTGACCAAGCAAACTATTCCAACACATCTATATAGGTATGTTTACGCTAGAATGGTCCTCTTTCACACCCAAACACACAGAATCACTCTGAGCTACGTTCAACCAAATCGATCTCTTAAGTGTCCAAAGTGCTAAATGGATACACAATTCAACATAATATTACTTAGATACCGTGATTCTTAGAAACTTCTTGTCTGATCCAAAAAGATCGTGTTGGAATCCTCTACAAAAACCTCTCTCAGTTTTGGCTATCTCAGAGTGGTTTTCCCATGGCGGTGGATTTTCACTTGATAGAAAAAGTGTCAAATTCAAGTTGTGCAAAGTTGCAAAGTGGTGCAACTTTTGCTCTACAACTCATGTGACCAAGAAAAATGTTCCAACACATTTGAATAGGTATGTTTATTCTAGGCATGTTCCTCTTTCACACCGAAACACACATAATTGCTCTATGGTATGTTCAACCGGATCGATCCCTTAAGGGTCCAAAGTGCAAAATGGCTGCAAACTTCAGCATACTATTACTCAAATAATATGATACTTATAAAATTATCGTCTAATCCTATAGGTCACATTGTGCCCCTCTACAAAAACCTCTCTTGGTTTTGGCTATCTCAGAGTGGTTTTCCCATGGCGGTGGATTTTCACTTGATGGAAACATCAAATGCAAGCAGTGCAAAGTTGCAAAGTGGTGCAACTTTTATTTTGCAACTCGTGTGACCAAGAGGACTATTCCAGCACATCCAAATAGATATTTTTATGCTAGGAATGGTCTTCTTTCACACCCAAACACGTGGAATCGCTTTGAGGTACGTTCCACTAGATCGATCCCTTAAGGGTCCAATTTACAAAATGGCTGCAAACTTCAACATGCTATTACTCAGATATCTTGATGCTTAGAAACTTCTCGTCTAATCCTACAGGATTGTGTTGGGCCCCTCTACAAAAACCTCTATCGGTTTTGGCTATCTCAGAGTGGTTTCCCCGTGGCGGCGGATTTTCACTTGATGGAAAAAGTGTCAAATTCAAGTTGTGCAAAGTTGCAAAGTGGTGCAACTTTCGCTCTGCAACTCATGTGACCAAGCAGACTGTTCCAACACGTCTGAATAGGTATTTTTAAACCAGGCATGGTCCTCTTTCACACCAAAACACACATAATCACTTTGAGCTACATTCCATTGGATTGATCCCTTAAGGGTCTAAAGTGCAAAATGGCTGCAAACTTCAGCATACTATTACTCGGATACCGTGACGCTTAGAAACTTCTCATCTAATCCTACAGGATCATGTTGGGCCCCTCTAAAAAATCATCTCTCATTTTTGGCTATCTCAGAGTTGTTTTTCCATGGCAGCAAATTTTCACTTGATGGAAAAAGTGTCAAATTCAAGTTGTGCAAAGTTGCAAAGTGGTGCAACTTTCACTCTGCAACTTGTGTGACTAAGCGGATTGTTCCAACATGTTTGAATAGGTATGTTTACTCTAGGCATGGTCCTCTTTCACTCCGAAACATGCATAATCACTTCAAGCTACATTCCACCGGATCAAACCCTTAAGGGTTCAAAGTGTAAAATGGCTGCAAACTTCAACATGCTATTACATAGATACCGTGATTCTTAGAAACATCTCGTTTGATCCTAAACGATCGTGTTGGGCCCCTCTACAAAAGTCTCTCTCAGTTTTGGCTATCTCAGAGTGGTTTTCTCGTGGTGATGGATTTTCACTTGATGGAAAAAGTGTCAAATGCAAGCAGTGCAAAGTTGCAAAGTGGTGCAACTTTCGTTCTACAACTCATGTGATGATCCGGAGGATATATTCACTGAAAATTGAAGTGTCTCCAATACTCCAGATTTCAACACCATTAGAAAGAGTTCGATGTCCTGATTCCAACGCAACTTGAATGGAGTCAAATAGAGCTACGAAGCCTAAGTTATTGCCAATCAAAGTTCAGTCAACAATTGGTCAACTCAGGGCCTAGGGCAAGAAAAAAGGTCAAAATTTGATGTCACCAAAAGTGTTCAAAATTAATTTCAACGCGAAGAGCTCGACAAGAGCTTTCCGATAGTGGTTGTTTTGCACAAATCGGAGCTCGTATGTGTGATATATGGAAGGTCAAAGCTCATGGTTGACTAGGTTGACTTGAAGGTACAGTGATGACATCATCATGCTGACATGAATGAATCATGAGGTGATACATGGTGGCTTCCCGAAGTTACATGTGGCAGCAATTTGTTGGACATGGTTTTATTTAAAAAATAAAAAACAATATATAAAAGCCTACCACTCCTCCCATTTAAAAGCCTTAATTTAAGGCCTACGTGAGAAAAAGTAGGTGGGGTCTTAATTTAAAACAAAACAAATTTACCCTATTTAAATAGGATAAAACCCCTTTAATATTTAAAAATACATGTGGTTGGGAGATCCCCTTTTTAAGGGGAAAAACATTATTTTTAAAGAAAAAAAACAAATTGCCAACCAATTCACCCCCTATAATTAAGGATTAAATCCTTAACAAAATCAAGCCTGTTTATATTCAAAGGTGAATTATTAAGATCTCTTAATAAATCTTGAATGGATTATGGAATAAAATTAAAATAGGCCATCTGTGACGATTTTATGGATGGGTTATTTTAATGGGAGGATATCCCTATGTAAATAAGGGGGGATTTTTAATAATATTTTCTATGTAAAGGGGATTTGGAAATCAATTGGTTATGAACCAATTTGAGTAATTTTTTTTTGTATAAAAAGGGTAGAATGGGGGGGTGTGAGATTAAGCAATTTTTGTGAAGAATATTTTTGGCTAACTGCTGGAAGTGAATTTTTGAGAGAGTTGTGAGAATATTTCCAAGTGATAGTGAATTTGATCCTTATGCATTTGAAGCTAGTTAATCTTGTTGCATTTGAAGGATTTCTTTGTAATTCATTATCATCCAAGGAGACAAAAATCTTGTAACAGGTGGAAGACCTTTTGTAATCATTTTCTGGAGATTAATCGGATTGGTCTCACTCCATTGGAGAGAACCCGGAGACATAGTCACGATTGTGGCGAACTATGTTATCAAATTGTTTGCATTTTCTCTCTCCTTCTCTCTCACATTCTATTTTCTTCACTTTATTATTTCTGCTTAATTAACCATGTTAATGTGTTCATTTCATTTATGTAATTTGGATTTTAAAGATTGTAAACATTAAGCATTCAATTATGAAATTAGTCTAGATCCTAATCAGATCAAATTGGTATCAAAGATTTTGGTGACTATTATTGCAGTTGGTTTTGAATGCTAAGAAGATCTAGGATTCAGAAGGGCGAAAGCAAGCTTGAGGAATTTAATCCTGAGATTGGGAAACGAAGAACTTTTCTGAAGATGTCTGTGTCTGGAATGGAGGTACCTGAAGAACTCAATGAGCAAGAGTTTGGAAGAGCCTTCTAGCAAATGAGAACTACATTGGAGATGCTACTCAAAGAAAGGGAAGAATGCATGAAATGTGAAGAAGATCATGGAGACAGTAAAATCAAGAAGAAGCAATTAGGAGGTGGTGATGAACCCCCAAAATATCCTTCGTCTACTCCTTCTTCTCCTCCTTCTCCTTCTTCTTCTACACATTCTCTTTCTGGTAATCCTTTTAAGGGTGTAAATAAGCCTCAAATTAAATTGGATGTTAAATTTGAACTACCTAAGTATTCTGGTGAATTAGATTATGAAAAACTAGATGATTGGATTCAACAAGTAGAAATCTATTCTAGAGTTCAAAATCTTTTTGATGATGCTTCTAGGATCCAATTAGCCACTCTTCGGTTGGGAGGTTCAGCTCTTACCTGGTGGGAGAGTAGGACTAGATCAGAAATTTCATAGCATGGTAGAGTCAATTTATCTTGGTTAGAATTTATTAATGCTCTTAAAAAACAATTCTATCCCTTAGGTCACATGCAACAATTAATGATGAATTGGCAAATGTTTAAACAAGGGAAAAGTCAAACTGTCCAAGAGTACACCCATGAATTTAGAAAGAAGGCTATTGCATTAAATGTACCTTTGTACACCCAGGATACTTTGTTAAAGTACATAGAAGGTCTTCATTCATATCTTAGACATTCCATTTTGGTATTGAACCCTTGTAATTTGGATGAAGTGTTTATTCAAGCTACACACTTAGAGTTAAGGGGAAAGGATTCTTTCATTGATAATGATAACTCTGTAAATAATTCTTCTAAGGTTGTAGAGACAGGGAAAGGAAAGAAGACAACTACAGTCAAGAAGGATGACATGTTTTCTTGCTCTCATTGTGACAAGAAGGGTCATGATGAAGATCATTGTTGGAAGTTGCATCCTGAATTGAAGCCTAAGTGGGCTCAAAGACAGAATCAGAAACAAAAGGGTAAGGAGGAAGCCACAAATATTGTTATGGATCTTGGTTTCGATTCTGATGATGAAACTAAGATAACAGCTATGGGTTTGAAAGGTAAAGCTCCTCTTTCCAATGTTTCCTTTGATAGTTGAGCTTCTACTTCTAAAGTTAATGATGTCTCTGAAGATAAGAAAAGGAATGAGTTGTTTCATTTAAGGGTTGTTGCTAAGAACATTAAAATTGATGCACTCATAGATAGTGGTTCTCAAGTTAACTTAATTTCTGAAGATGTTGTAAGAAACTTGGGATTGAAAACTACACAACATAAGAAACCTTATCCGCTAGGCTGGATTTGTAAGAATGATAAGTTGCAAGTAACAAGGCAATGCAATTTGAAATTCACAATCACAAGTAAGTTTGTGGATGAAGTACAATTTGATGTGGTTCCACTAGATATATGTGGGATAGTTCTGGGTAGCCCTTATTTATATGATCGAAAATCCATTTTCTACAGGGAAAAGAATCATTATCATTTGTTTAAAGATGACATTCAGTATATTGTACATTCTCATAGGATTAAGACTAATCATTCTTTTACAAACACAGGGCAATTAAAGAGGGTGATTAATGCAAGTAAAGAGTTAACTCTTATGTCTGTCAGTACAGGTGGTTCTAGACATGAACTTGGAGTAGCTAACCAGGGTCAGATGTTGCAGGATACACCCACAATACAACATGAGGGAAGGGTGATTGAAAGCATTGATGGTCCCTTGGGTAAAAATGTTTTTCTTTTGGGGGATCGATATGTTGTTGATTTATTCTCTTTCATATATGCATTATTGTTCAGCTTGATGCTAGTCAATGTTTGTTGGTTAGTGGCTACAACAGTTGATGTAGATGCTTATGGAAGTGATAAAGTGATGTTTATGTTCAACAATGTTGTTGCAATCTTTGTTGTGATTGTGAGCCAGGTATATAAATGTACAAATGATACAGGACAAGTGGGGAGGCCAAGTCCTCACTTGATGTTTGAATAAATGCCACTTTTGGAGGTCCAAAAGTTCTTTAGTGGGGAGGCCTGATTCGGGGGATATTTTCATTGAAAATTGAAGTGTCTCCAATACTCTAGATTTCAGCACCATTGGAAAGAGTTCGATGTCCTGATTCCAGCGCAACTTGAATGGAGTCAAACAGAGCTACGAAGCCCAAGTTATTGGCAGTCAAAGTTCAGTCAACAACTGGTCAACTCAGGGCCTAGGGCAAGAATAAAGGTCAAAATTTGATGTCACCAAAAGTGGTCAAAATTGATTTCAATGCGAAGAGCTTGACAAGAGCTTTCTGATAGTGTTTGTTTTGCGCAAATCGGAGCTCGTATGTGTGAGATATGGAAGGTCAAAGCTCATGGTTGACTAGGTTGACTTGAAGGTACAATTATGACATCATCATGATGTCATCATGCTGACATGAATGAATCATGAGGTGACACATGGTGGCTTCCCGAAGTTACATGTGGCGGCAATTTGTTGGACATGGCTTTATTTAAAAAATAAAAAACAATATAGAAAAGCCTACTACTTCTCCCATTTAAAAGCTTTAATTTAAGGCCTACGTAAGAAAAAGTAGGTGGGGTCTTAATTTAAAACAAAACAAATTCACCCCTATTTAAATGGGATAAAACCCCTTTAATATTTAAAAATACATGTGGTTGGGAGATCCCCTTTTTAAGGGGAACTTAAACATTATTTTTAAAGAAAAAAAACAAATTGCCAACCAATTCACCCCCTATAATTAAGGATTAAATCCTTAACAAAATCAAGCTCGTTTATATTCAAAGGTGAATTATTAAGATCTCCTAATAAATCTTGAATGGATTATGGAATAAAATTAAAAGAGGCCATCCGTGAAGATTTTATGGATGGGTTATTTTAACGGGAGGATATCCCTATGTAAATAAGGGGGGATTTTTAATAATATTTTCTATGTAAAGGGGATTTGAAAATAAATTGGTTATGAACCAATTTGAGTAATTGTTTTTGTATAAAAAGGGTAGAATGGGGGGTGTGAGATTAAGCAATTTTTGTGAAGAATTTTTTTTGGCTAACTGTTGAAAGTGAATTTTTGAGAGAGTTGTGAGAATATTTCCAAGTGATAGTGAATTTCATCCTTATGCATTTGAAGCTAGCTAAGCTTGTTGCATTTGAAGGATTTCTTTGTAATTCATTATCATCCAAGGAGACAGAAATCTTGTAACAGGTGGAAGACCTTTTGTAATCATTTTCTAGAGATTAATCGGATCAGTCTCACTCCATTGGAGCGGACCGAGAGACGTAGTCACGATTGTGGCGAACTCCGTTATCAGATTGTTTGCATTTTCTCTCTCCTTCTCTCTCACATTCTATTTTCTTCACTTTATTATTTCCGCTTAATTAACCATGTTAATGTGTTAATTTTGTTTATGTAATTTGGATTTTAAAGATTGTAAACATTAAGCATTCAATTATGCAATTAGTCTAGATCCTAAT